>WBNM01011709.1:221184-313479 GCA_013399055.1 Ramphastos sulfuratus | reverse complement strand
CTATACAGAAACAAAATCTGCATTCGTGGCCTAACTTTTCAGCTTTAAGAAAACTCTTATCTGAGCCTGATGTTGCTGTGGAAGCTGATTTTGCCAGGTCAGTGATTAGTTTTTTGGGTTTTGGTTTTTTTTTTTCTTCTACCAAGAACCTGCAGGGGTGTGTTGGATGCATTTTGCATCAAAGTTCCTGATGTGTTTGGGGTTTCTATTGTCACTTACTTCAGACTGAATGGCAGGTGGGAACTGCTGTCCTCTCCAAGCACTAGTCCATCACTTCTGTAAGTTTGCTATAGAGTCGATAGACAACTGTAGCGCTGTGTTGTTTGAAGCACATTTCCTTGCTGCCTGGACAGTGAAAGAAGTGACATTATTTCCTTTGAATTGTGCCTGAATTTCTTCGGTGCTCCCCCTTCCTTGATTCTCGCAGGTTTCCTGAGCTGGCGTTTCACAACGAGGACATCCTTAGAGCATCTCAGGACAGCCTACTCCATGGGGTGCGCCTCCCCGAAGGAGATGGAGAGGAGAAATGCCGATCGTGGTCATGGGTCCAGTTCTGCTCAGCCCCAGTTCAGAGAATCTCACCCATCGCTCACCTCCGAGCGCCCAGGGCCCGGGGAAGAGTCACCTCCCCAAGGGCTGTCATTAAGTGCTCTGCTGAACGCGGGCCAATGTCCAGCGCGGAGCCACCCAGCTCCCGCCAACTCCCGTCTTTGGCGCCGCGCGGTGGAACCGGCCCTGGGCTCGTACTGGAGGACATTACGAAATCCTGGCCCTGACAGAGAGCAGATGCATTATTGGGAAGCCCTCGGGTCATGAGAGGGCTAATAGTCACATTCCTGGCTGGGATGGCGAAAGATTTATGCCGGGCGCTCGCTCGCCTCGCCCTGCACCAGGCCGGCTCCCTGCTTCACCGGCCCCCTCGGCTTTAATTGTTGTGTTAATGGCCCTTTTATTTGAAGCAGATCCCCTGGCTTACAGAGGAGAATGTCATTATGTCGTATTTTAGATGTATTTACATTCTCCTTGCCACAGGGATAACGTTCTAATTATTTTCTATAGCTGACAGCACCAGCGTCTCTGGTATTAGGGACCCCTCAGACCTGATTACGTGGTCTGGTTTTCTTCAAGTCGCCCACAGATGACAGCGTGGAGCAGGTTTATTACCGACGGACGTACCTTTGCTTCACGCAACTCGCTCCCGAAACAACCGTCCTGGGAAGATAACCTGTGCTTAGAGCATGTGTCTTCGCCTGTGTGAAGGCAGATGAGCTTAGCAGGTCAAGCCAAGGGGTGACCTCTCCTGACTCCTCAGGCTTCACCACGTGCCCCTCAGCACAGATGCACGGAGGCAGTGCAGTGCTTGTGGCATTTCCCATGGAGATCCTACTCAAAAGCTATAGGAAAGGATTGCTGAATTTTACAGCTGTTATGTCAAATGGTGGAGAAGGATGGCATGGGAGGAGGATGAAGGTACAGGACGAAAGGAGGGAGAAGCAGAGGATGTCAGCTCAGTTTTGCAGTGGGGCATAGAGCCTGGCCTAGCTGGGTGGTGCGGTCATGCCTGTGTGAGAAGTGGTTTCTAGGGGCAATGAGGAGCCAGGAGCCAGACCCTGTCACTGCAGAGAGGAGTGCAGCATGCAGCAGACCAGATAGGCAGGATGGAGAGAGGAGACACCTGGTAGCAGGGTGTGTATGGTGGATGGAGGTTGGGGACTACATGAAGAAGAGGCTGAAGACTCCTGACAGTTTGAGGAGATTAGGTGGAATGGAGACCATCACAGGGTTGGACACAAGAGCAGGGAGTGTGGCTTCAGGGCAAGAGGCGATGCCCAGGAGTCAGCCAGAGAGGCATGGGAGCACACAAAAGTAAGGACAGCAACCGAGATAAGGAGAGTGAGAGACAAAGTTATTAGAACAGAATGATTTGATTTATCCCAAGTCATTTATTCACCGAATTTCCCCCCTGAGATCTTGAACAGACTGAAGTGGTTTCAAATGTTGTCGTTATTTAGAACAATTCAACAAAATGTTTGTTGGTTTGAAAAAAGAGGGAGGGGTAAGGGACAGAGGAAAGAAAGAAATGAAAAATAAAAGCCTGGATGGTCTGGTTTGGCACATTTTAAATTTTATTGCTGTATTGGGATGGATCAAGAAAAAAAAAAATTACTCTTTCTATTCTCTGAGCAGGAGTTTCACTTACAAAACTGCTTGTGATGTAAATGCTTACTCAAGCTCAGAGGCTGTCTCCGTGAGTATTCAAACATGAAATGACAAAAAAGCAAGTACTTGTACTAGTGAAACCCCATCGAGGAAATGACTGTGCACCGGGACCTCTCAATGCAGAGACAATTTCACTACAAAATTCAGGCGTGTCTTCATGGAGACTTTTCTCCTTGCAGCTCTAAAGATTGTACTTGGAGCTGCTGGGCACACAAAGCATTTTAAAAGCAAATAGAAAGGCAAAGATGCTGCCCTGAGGGAGTGACAGTTTAAGTCAGACCAAAGCATAGTGAAAATGCTGGCTGCATGGTATTGAAAAACAGAAGATAGGCACTTTTATTTGGAAAGCCAAGGTTTCCACTAAATTATTTGGGTTTTCTTCTGTGTATGCATGGCCACTGGAGCCATTTTTAGCTTCTGCTTAAAAGAAAATGGGTCTCACTCCTTCTCCCCATAACGTTGGACCCTATCTGGAAGTTTCAGTCATAGGTGGCAGGAGAGTAGAGGCCTCTGAGGTACTGTGTTCCTATTTTATTTTGTAAAAAAGGCAGGTGGAGAAGACACAACCAAACCATTATTTCAAGTGAAAGAAAATATTCTGCTTGTGCAGAAGCAGTATTATTACTCTCTTAAAAATCTGAGAGAAGAAAAGAAGGATAAATGCTTTCTTGCAGCCACTGTGGCTGCAGCTGTTGGAGAAGTTTCCATCACAGCATGTACATGAGAGTCATGTCTTTCAAAATACAATTCAGCCATAGGAACACAAAGTCCAGAAAAACAGGATCACAGGATCTTTATTTCCACCTGTCTTGATGTTAGCTGTTTGGTTTTAATTTACTTGTGTGCTTAAGGTGGGCAGCAGTTTGGGGATGCTTCATTCAGCTCCAGGAACTACAAATAAGCACAGCATCTCCTGTCTCTGCTAGAGAGCATTTTGGAGGTGGAGATGCTGATGAGTCATCATCCAGTCAGCCACAGTGCAAACAGGAGATAGAGAGAAGATGAATTACGATTTTCTTACCACTGCTTTTATGTTGGACTGTGTAATAGAACTGAGTATCTGCTACCAGGTTTGGTCAATCTTCTGGTCTCAGTACAGGATGAGGAATGGCAAAATGTGATACTGGTTCTGTACTAGCGTCCATTTGTGGAGTTTCACTTCAAAATATTAATGTCCTTTGCAGATTTGCTGCCCTGTGGATGTCTGAGCTGTAATGAGGTGAATGCTACTGGAAAGCAAAGGTTTAATTAGCTGTGCTGTTTCAATTCTCTCCTAAAGTGCATTTCAAATTACACACTTAGTCATGAGATCAGTCATCGATGCTGTGTTTGATGGTTACAGAAGTTGTGTGGTTTTCTTTATCTTTTTTTCTGAGGAGCCCCTGATCAGATGACTTAATTTTCAGAATGAAGCACAAAAGAATAAATTGCAAGTGCTCTGTGAATTATTAAAGGAGAATATTATGAATAGCTTAAAAGATGAAATGCATGCTAGAATTTTGTGTCGTATTGGCTAATTAACCACTAGCAGAAAGGAAAAGAAAGGCTAATTTGATTTATTAATAGTTTTTTGATCGTAACTTTTGGGTAGTTGTGCTTGACAAACCAAATGTTAGTGTGAGGACCGTACCAGAGATTTGGGAGTTTGGGTTATTTTCTGTAATAAAGGTTATTCTATCACAACACTGGTGGATAGAAAAGCAACCCTATGTGCTTCTGCAGGGCTTTGCTCCGAGTGAGTCACAAACTTCTGAAGGGGTCAGTATGTAATGCAGCAGAAAGATAAGAAGGGACATGGTTTTGCCAGAAGCACCGCAAGACTCTGGATGTGCACACCAAGACATGCAGGAACAAAAGTCTAGAAAAGTTTAGAATCCATAGATCACTTCTGGTGAAGCCCAGGAGTGAGAGTACCAGCAGGAGCTGTGATGTGGAGAAACTCAGGGCATTGCACCTCTGCCACATAATGAATCACCTTCTGTGCTCCAGGAGCATCATCATTATCGCTGCTACAGTGGGTCTTGGCCAATGAAGACTCACAAGTCACACTTCTACGTGGAGCTCACTTTATCTTCATCAGGAGGTTGGAGGGTTGAGTCAGCCCTGCTGGGATTTGCACCGGTGGTTCCAGGAAGTCTGGGTATTTCAAACCTTAGGCTTAGACCTCTAATCATCCCCTTATCTAAACTGCCTAACATCTGAGTCTGCAAAATTGGGTTGGAAATCTCACACAAACACACTTTCCCCAGCAGCATTTCTGCATTTGTTTGCCAGTGGAGTCCAGGACTACAGAAGATTCGGCCTTGAAACCAAGGGTTTAATCAAAGTGTTGCATGAAGGCCCGGTCCTTTCTTGATTGACGGCTCGCTTACTGTGTCCTCACAGCTGGAGAGGTTCACTCTTTGAGGCAGAAACCCAAAGTTAACACTCAGAGAGGCAAGTGTTGACCCTCTTGGGCCGTAAGTGTAGACCAACCCATTTACTTTAAATTATTTCTGCATCTGCTTGGGATGAAAGGAGTTGATTGCTTTCTTGTAACTTAGAAAGAAAAAGTCTCATCCTGAAAGCCCTACTGCTTAATGCTTGCAGAAATGGTTCAAATTATGCAAAGGATTTTCTTAAATGCATGGATTCAAAGACAAATGGTGTGAGGTCCTACATCAGCCCAGCAAATCTGAATCCCTCGCCAAGTAAATTTTTCAACCTCACTTGGCCACAAAGCTGAAAGAGTTCAAAGATACTAAATTCTAGCTGGTTGAATGGAGATGGCAGACTGAATTAGCACCTTTGGTAGGAAAAAGTTGCAGTGTTAATTCACACTCTATCATAGAGCAGAGCACCATAAGCAGAGGGTGGCTCAAGGGGATGCAAAGCACTTTCTGATGTCTCCTAGCTGTGGAAAAGCTCTAGCCAAACTGACTTTATCTACCATCTCATTGTGCAGTGGCATCTAAACAAACAAACAAACTGGCTTTATTTGTTCTCTACCTCTCAGAGCTGCTTGCTTATGTGACATTTTCATTGTTAACTTACATCCATGTAGAAGTTCTCCTCTATCCTCCCTTTAGTCCTGTCACTGAAGGAAAGGAATATCCTGTGGCTCAGTGCTACACTGAATGGGGTGATACAACAGAAAGGAAAATTTCCAGTTTTGTCCCCTAGTCAGGCAAGACGACTATAAATAATTCCTCACAAATCAATGCTTTGATATGTTTGGCTTCTTTCAGAGCATGTGTGAGCAGATGCATGATAAATTTCTCATTTTAACCGATGTTAGCAAATCTCTGGAGAAACTGACTGCTGTTTGTTACCCATCTATATTAGTTAAACCAGATTCCTCTGTTCTGATTTATCAGATGGGGTGACTGATGATGTTTGTAAACATAAATTTTGAGTTTCCTCAAATTCCAGTGTGTAAAGCTTCAAAATAGTCATTTTCTATAAACATCATTGCTTGAAAAAGTCCTGCCACTTGAATATCTGGTGAAGATGAATGCACATTGCATGCAGAGTTGGCAAAGAGGCACCCATTTATATAAACATACAGTTACTATTCATGGAGATTTCTTTTATCATCTTTCCAGTTGTACAAACACAACACCACCACCACCCCCGGCAATATTGCATTGTAAATTACCTTCCTTTTAAAAGCCCTCTCCTGTTAGTGCTTTTCATTCAGGAGATGGGAGACAGCCCTGGACTTGTCTTCAGATCAAATACAAGCAGCAGACCCTGGGTATTCACCTGAATTGTATGAACCTCTGCACTATAGTTATTTACTTGTTGTGATACATTTCCTTTTCTTGGTTAACTAAGCTCTGAAAAGGGACACCTGTTTCAGCATTGTCCCCTCAAGGCAGTCCCTCAGCCCTCAGCTGTTTTGTAGCATCTTTCATTCTCACCTTTTTCTCGCCTTACCTTCCGTGGGCTACTGCATATATTGTCTCATGTTTAAGTTTTGTCTTAGACTCCTGGGGCAGACTGGGTTGTGACAGTTGTGAAAAGCCACCTATTGTGCAATGGATATGAGAACTGTTTAGGAACATGTAAGTGCTGCATTCATTTTGTGTCTGAAGCCCCAGAGATTGAGCTAGTGGCTATTTCTGATTAGTTTACACAATACCTCCTACCATGCTCCAAGGTCTGGGTGCCCTCAGTTTGTTACTAGCTTGACTGGTGTTCAGCATCCTCAGTACAAGGCAGGCCTGGTCTCCAATAACATACTAAGGTACCAGCACCCCTTAGCATTTTAAATATATGCACCAAAAACTAATTTTAGCAAAAACTGAACAGGGCCATTTGCAGTTAAAATAAATACAAGATGATTTACTAGAATAGGCTATTGGAGTCACAGCCTCCACAGGGTATTTCTCTTTGTTACACTGTCCAAGAATTGAGGACTTTATTCCACGGTTTACTGTGTGACATCAAAAGTTCCTCTATAAATAGCTGTCGATTTGCACCTAGGAACAATTCTAGGGAAAAAGGAGAGCGGGAGCCCTGGGCTCATTCTTTCATCACAAGGGCTGGTTGGAACATTGGTGTTTCTCCACACCCTATGCCAGAGCTGGCATCTCTGCAGCCTTCACCATGGCCATGCCCTGCAGTCCTCTCTGCAGCAAAACCAGTGAGGAGATTCGTTGGGTGTTGGTGATGTCTGTTGCTGTATTCTGCTCTCAGGCCTCTCTTGCCCTTTGAAGATTCCCCATTGTTTAGGCTATTAACATACTTTCGAGTGGATGTTTATCTTTTTTGAAACTTTTATGGCAGGCACATTGTTGAAAAAAACCCTGAGAAGCTCTTTGCAAGAAAGCACCACCAGAGCCCTTTGGTGAGCATAAGGCAGCTCTGAGCAGCTCTTCCCTTTATTTGATCAGCTTCTAATACCTAACAGTTCTGTGAGTAAACATTTATAGATCAAATCAAAAGCTTGCAAAAGGAAGCACTCTCGATAGATTAGAAGCTAAACTGATCTAAATTAGAACAGATGCAGAGATAACCTTGCCTGGCTAAAAAGCATATACTATCAGTTGCATGCAGATAATTAAATGAATGAGCCCTTTTTTATTGAACAACTGATATGCAATTGATAAACTTAATTAATAATTAACTTTTTAATTAAATATCAATTTAAAACAAGTGTGGTAATATGCCACTTGCATTTAATTTTGCTGCCTTTTCTTCATTAAAGAACCATCATTAGGGTTACAGGTATCAGTTTAAGATGTCTCTGTGCGCTGCACAAGGAAGAAATGTGTCCGCTGGGCATTTGCCAGTGAAGAGATGGTGATAAACAGCAGCAACCAGAGACAAAGCCAACATCCAACTTCAGAATCAGAAGGAACCACAGAGATAATGGCACATCCCTGGCCGTGGCTTGCTTACCTTGGTTTATGCCCTTGCATGCTATTCGAAGAGGCAGTAACTGGCAGAGAAGACCTGAGCCCTTCTTGTAACAACAGTGTGGGAAGAAGGTTCTTCTCAGCTTTGTGAATGAAGTGCCTGGATGAAGCCAAGTATGAATATCTAAACTCAGGCCTCTATTGAGGGGAGAGAGATCCATCAGTTATTGCCTTGTTTCAGCAAAACAGTTGTGAATAAGTGTGGGAAAGAGGCCACCTTTTTGCATGCACCTTCTCACATGATGCCTTAGTACAATTCCTATTAGTGCTAATGGGGTAATTGGCTCCCCTCAATGTGAATTCCCTATAATGCATCCGTGTAACCTGATTTGAGAGTGTAAATCCCATTAGCCTGAACGGCGATCTTCTCTGCCTCCAATTTACCCATTTGATCCTGTGGGCACTAACAGCTGATCTCGTCTCCCTTTGAAAGCAATAAATAGGCATCTGACTTCCGCTAAATGGTGTTTGGAAAGCGGCATGACAGTATCACACCTCTGCCGTGGTGCCCCTCTCCATGCCCTCGTGACTCCTCTGTTAGTCTGCCCTCACAAACATCTGTGCAAGGGAGATATTGCCACAGGGCTGCTGGGGAGTGCCTGCTTTTGGTTTGGCTCCCTGCGGCAGCCCCAGCTCTTGGCCATGTTTGGCAGCTGTGCGGCCGCATCCATGCAGCATGGCACAGCAGTGGTGGGTGTGTGGGGCTCCCAAGTGATTTGGATGCTTTCTAGGGGCGCGTGTAGCCAGGTGCTGTGGTGCTGGAGTCATAGCAACCACTTAGACCAATGCCTGCCACTCATGTTAGAAACTGGACATTTGGAGATTATAAATAAACACATTGTATCAAATGAAAGTAGTAAGGGAGCCGATGGCTTCTTGGCTGCAGACTTTGCCATCTACCATCTACTGAGTGCAGGCCTCATCATAACTGTGCTCATTTATTTTTTTCCCTCTTTAAAAAATTAGCTCCAGATCTCATCTGTGATTTATCTACCTAAATATAGCACAAGAGACTTGAAGCAAACTGCTCCTGCATAGTCCTGGCATTTGGGATGATACCTTCCACCTACCTAGTAAGCACAAGGAGCAAAGAAATGAGCAGAAGGCAGGAAATGGAGTTTGTAAAGTGAGGGAAAAGAGTGAAAGGCTGTATGGAAGGTTTCCACCCACCTTATGCCTGCTAGTAACAAGAAGAAATATTTGAGCACCTCACTGAGGATGTAAGAAAAACCTTTCTATTGCAGTGGAGGATGTGAATGAAGATTAAGAGTTATGCTTTTTTTTTTTTTTTTTTTTTTTTTTTTTTCCCCCCTGTTAATGTCTTGATTTGTTTCCAGATGAAATAAATAGGATAGAGGATAAGCAAATGGGGTCTTTACTGTCCTTCTGCAACACGGGGCTTGAAGCCAATTGGAAATGATTTCTCAGAAGGTACCATCATGGGCACGGCACCAGACACCTATCTGGTAGGAATGCACTGCTGATGAAAGGATGATTTCTTTTCCTGCTCTGCATCATAAGAGGATATTCTCGCTTCTCCATATGTGAAGGGAAGATGGGTCCCTCCCGTGGGGAATGTTACTGCTGGCCACCACTTCCTTTCTGAAAGCCCCATTTGAAAAGGAGGAAATAGTTGGTGGAGGAAGTTCCTGAAAAGGAATCTTTCAAATCCTTATTTTTGTCAGGTTTTTTGGGGTTGTTTTGTTGTTGTGTTTTTTTTTTCCAGGGGACACCCAATACGCTGGAAATAATTGGTGTGGCTGCCCCAAGTGATGGAAAAATTGCAGAAAACTGCAAAGGGTGTGACAGCAAGAAAACCAGCTTATTCTCCATTTATTGTACAATATTTATCATCAACCCGTTTTGTATATTTTGCTTTCTTTTGTGTAATCTTATCATCACTGGGGTTGAAAACGATGTAATTTTTGCTCCTTTGAGTAGTTGCCAAAAAAGCACTTACGTCGGAGTATTAGTGTATCATTTGGCTAGCACATCACATAATGGTTTTTTTACAGCAAGTATTTAACCGTGTTTTCATCCTGTGGGAAAGAATGATGGGTCTGTTTTGTAAAAATAAGACCTTGTGGCAATGTGGACATGCAAGAGATAGAAACATAATGCAACAAATTAGTTTCAACACACAGAAATGAAATAGTCCAGGCTCCATATACATTCATCGGTGCTGGTTTCTCTCTCTCTTTCTCTCTCTCTCTGTCTTTTGTCTCTCTGTTTTTCTTTTATTCTGAGATGTATTGTTGGGTTTTATGGGAAAACCTTGCAAGCAGGAACTACCAGAATTCAGTGAGATGCCTACTTGGTTTGGGCACAGAAGATGATGTTATTCTTGGATACATATGTATGTTATTACATATGCGTGCACACGTGTAGGTAAAAAGTAGTATTTGTAAGCACATGTGCAAAAGCAAGAAAGTAGTTGTGAGTACCAGCAGGTATGATTGAATTCATCCATTTTGCATGACTGGATACAAGCTCATGGTGTTATAACAAGAACCACATTAGCTTTATTAAAGACTGAAAAGATATTTTGGATTTTAGCAACAGAAACAGCATTATGAAGCAGGAGAAATCTAATCAATTCTCATTTCACCACAGAAAAGGAAGACCTGGAGCAAAAAATAATTTGTCTTAAGGTGCTTCAGAAATAATCAAGAAGCTGACCATTACAGTTTGAGATGACCCCATCAAATCCCTCCCAAATAGTGGTTAAGTGAATCTCCATTATAATTTGAAACCTGCTGTTATCTTGAAAGCCATTCATGTTTCTATTCACATCTCTTCACATTACAACCTGCCCCCAGTAACGGTCGCTCTCACCTCTACCAGGATAAAAAAAAAGTTATGAGCTGCTGTTTTAAAGGTCTCCCATTTCTAAACTTTATTCTTTTTACTAAAATGTCCCAGCAAGTTGTGAGTAAGACTTCTTTTTCTTTGTGTGTAAAAATTCACCAGGATCTCTCTCAGCTTTTGCCAAGTAACTATAATCTGTTTGATGTCCAACCTCCATCTCTCCAGCAGCCACTTACCCATTTGTGCAGTTACATGCACATTTGTGTTTTGTCATGTCTGAATTCAGACCCAGAGTCTGGAGATGCCAAGTACGTGCCTAACTTCACTTATGTGAGAAGGAGTAGAATAGAGCATATGGCTACATAGTTCCTATGTAAAATAAAAAAATCCCATTCAGCAAATTTATTAGGGCTTTGTAGTGAGTTATCATCAGTAGTTGCACTAGAATACAACTCAGAAAAAAAGACATAGCAGAGACTTCATGATGGAATAGACTTTTTGTGTGTCTTGTCTTTGCTAATTTAAAACATTCCAAAAAAACATCTATGAATTGTTCTCTGAAAGTCTTTCATCCTAAAAGATACTGGGAAATCACACTGTTTGCTGGCGTTGGTGTGAATCAGGGTGCTCAAAGCCTGCCCTTTGGATGTCAAGGCAGTGTTTGAATCAAGGGGTTTTATCATGAAAAAAAACCTGCTTAGGGAGGCGTTCTCTAGACTGCTAGTACTTGGGGACTATTCTGCTTTGAAAGACTGCAAAGCCCCTGTTGTACCACCATAAATGAATCATTAGAAGAATGAGATGAAAGAGGAGGGATGAAGACTATCATATGTGTCTGAAGCACATATCCACTAAGCAGGATATGTGAGCCGTGGCTTGCAGGGGGACCAATGTGCCCAGTGTTTTCCTGTTAGTAACGAGTTTGCTTTCCTAACCAATCTTGCTCTAGGTGTGAGCGGAGCTTCACCTTTCTTGTGCTGTAAGAAGAGTGATTAAAAGTAAAGGAGAGAAGGTGAGTCAACAGTGACTAAAGACCATGCATAAATTCCTAACAAATGGCTGACGGGGGAGATAAATAGCAGAAACATGAAACAGCCTGATTTTACTTTGAGTAACACTTTATCTTCACAGAGATGTCACCACTGTTATTTCCTCTCCAGATATGCCAATGGAAGAGAGAGACCTTCCTATAATGGGGCAGTACAAGCAACTGGGATATTTTTCATGGCTGCTTTGGGAGTGCCATCAGCCGTAACAGAGCAAAGACTCAGGACAGGAGATGTAACGCAGGGAGAAGAGCTAATAAATGATCTCTGCAGTAGTGCAATCAAGTCAAGCCCACCAAAAAATGATAGGTCAGGTAAGAGTTTGTTTGGGAGCTGTGTCCTGCCCAAAGGGTATAACCAGGCAGTTGGGTAGATAGCAACAAACTTGCAACACTGGATTTTTCTGAAGGGCTTGTGTTATCCCTGATAAAAATCTCACTGGTATTTGGAGCAGAATGAATCCACTGGACTCTTACCCTGGATCTCCCTATGCTCTTCTGTTATCGCTCTGCCAACATCCAGACATTCTTACTCCAAATAAAATGCTCTGACCTGGATATATTTAGTTATTATTTTTCAATATCTATGCACAAGTGACTCTGCTTCCAGTAGAGCTGAGTCTTTCCTTCAAGGTTCCCTGTCCTGTGCTGTGCCAGCCCTGCTTATGTTGTGCTAAGCCCTGTTCTTTGCCAAGTGATGTGGGCACCTTTCTCTGCCACTGGGGCAGACCTCGTGCAAACCCCAAATGTGTGCAGCCCTAACACAGCAGTGACCATCACCACAGGGCTGCCCACATCTGCAACTTTCCATGTAAAAGGCTCCAGAATAGATGTCTTGTGCATAAAGAGGATTAAACAAAACTTAAGCTTTCAGAAAAAGCCCTATTTAATTTTATTCCCCTCCCACCTTGGAGAGGCACCCCCTTACCCCCAGTGAATTCCTGCTGATTTTCAGCAAACGTGTTCTTTTGCAGGATCTTGGAAGATGGCAGGAGACAAAGGACTGCGTGGAGCCTTGTGTTGCAGTCAGAGTTCAAAAAGGTGAGTTCCCCTGAGAAGGAAAGATTGGTTTTCATGTTTAATGCTGTCTCTTGTTTAAACTTAGGGATTTGAATGGCCCATTTCTCCTTTCTTCTTTTTCTAAATGTGTTTATCTTCATGTCTGAAATGTTTTGCGAACTTCACTTTTCTGTCCCTCTAAAGGGTATCTTTTAGATAAGTTTTTGGTTTCTGCATTTTCTGTCTATAATTGCAGAAATGTGAGAGAAAAAAAATGTGCATTTTCATAAAGCAGCCATCTGACAGGAAGTTATGGTAAATGTATTTGCCTTGCCTGTTCCTTCTTTATATTGATTTTCCATTAATGTCCTGGCGTACATACACACACAGAAATATATGCGTGAATATGACTGGCAACAGATAAAATAGGCTAATGGCAGAGAATGTTGAGGGGTGGGGGCTAATTTAAAACTCTTTAATTTTTTTTTTCCTGAATTTTTTGACCACCTAAGGGAGTATAAACAAGAACCCAACAGGTATGTTCACTCAGAGCCAGATGAAGGATTTATATTTCAGTTTTCAGATGACGAATGCTGCAATGAGTGATGCAAGTAATGAAAATTAGTTGCAGAAAATAAAAAAATGTATCCAAAACCACTGTAGATTTCTTATTTGCTGTTTGCAGGGAGAAATAATTTGATCCAAATGATTTGTCCAGTTGCTGAAGGAGCTAACAGGGTGTCTGGTCTTGTGTACTACTTTGGCTAGAGCTAAAGTGATGAGGAGTGCAATGCAAGAAAGCTGGGTGGGTGTTTTTTTTCAGAAGGAAGCACAAGCAGTCATCAAGATGCTATATTCAATTTTTTTCTTGAAATTTCCAAACCAGAGTTGCCAAACATAGGGCTGCACTCAGCAGCTAGCAAGAGAGGGCTAGTCAAGTACAGTGGGGCAAGGTGAGCTGCAGCCCAGCATTGGAGCTATGCACATCCTGTGCAAAGGTGTTGAGAGAGCTTCTTGAGGTCCCCTCTGCTGCAATACAGCAAAGCATTCTGGTATTTTTCCACCATCAGGGGGAAGCTGCTTGGAAGGTTTTTGGCACTGCCCCTTTGGGGATGGCCATGGGGCTTTTGGGGCTCCATGTGCTTCAGCCTCACCACCTGTGATGGTAAGAAAAGGCTTTTCCAGTCTAAAAATAAGCAGCTGGTGTCTGTTGTCTGCTCACAGAAGTGTGTGTCTGATACGTAATTTGAACTTGATTGCAAAGGCCTCATAACCTTTACTGGAGTCAGTGTTGCCATCCTGGAGCCAGGTACCCTCTGCTCCACTGTGCCCCAGCCTTGGTCCAGGTGTGCTCCAGCCTCCCACCCACTACCCCAGGAATTACAGAGCAGATGACTCATAGTGCATTATTCCATTTGAGCTCCTCTCCCACTGCCTTACTACCAAAACCCATTTGTTTGGCAACCACCAAAACTTGACACTGATGAGGACGAGCAAGGGAAAGGAGAGACCTGTTGTTTCCAAGGGTAAATCTTAACTGGAAAAGGTTGATGTTTGCCTCAGAGCCCTTTGGGAACGCTATCAATGTCTTGGGAAGCTGCGTTTATGAATGGAGCCAACTTAGGAATTAATTTCTGGATCTTATCTTCCTTATTTGGAAACATTTGGATTTGAAGTGCTTGACCATAAAATCACAAGGAACAATTTTTTCTTGCACATTGCTTATGTGTGATGGATGGGACCTTTCCCAGTCCAAACTTCAAATGTAGTAATTTGCTTAGAAGAGAAGTGGTACTAATAGGGAGATGGGCCAATGAGTTTGGGTGTTGATGCCATCATCGAAATGCTGGTGCACAATCCAGAGTGTAACCCCACTCACAGGACTGGTTGAGGAGGGTTTCCATGCAGCTTTGATGAACTATGTCCATCTAAGTCCTATTTTATAGCATGGAAATCAGAGTGATTTTGGAATATGTAGTTGGAAAACCAGGTGCAGCATTGATCCAATTTCCATTTTGTCCAAGTAACCAGATTTTAGAGAGGGGAGGTCTAACGGAAATGGGTTTGGCAGGCAATGAGAAGAGGCCCAGTTAAACTTCTCCAGTACCAAGAAATTCTCCTGGCCTTCCATATAGTTCAGAACCATCTTTCCAACTCAGAGACCCCCTTGGCTATGGGTTTTGTGTGTCACAAAGGCTGGCTCTGACAAACATTTTCAGAATCACCATCTGTCAGCTTTTCCTTCAGGGATCCCCATTTACAATAGCTTGTATCCAGGCCATGTGCAAATCCCACTGGGCTGAAACTTGGCCCTGTGCAAGGTTGGCCTGGATGCAATTAACAAACACAAAATTTATTCAATTTTGTTTGGCCAAAAATATAAGATTCTTTTGTTTGCAGATGCTGAAGTTTAGATGCCTTTCCAAACTTATCAAGGACAAGGGAACCACTTAGGAGAACGTAACACCCAACCCCAAAGCCATCCTAGAATTTGAAACTAATTGGAAACCTACACACCAAAGAGTTTGTGAGGCTTATAAATGGAGTCCATTTTTTTTTTTTCTGATTAATTTTTGCTGCTGTCTCTGAACTTCATTGTTTTGGGCTCTAGAAAGAAACACTGAACTATCAGAAGAAGAAAACCAGGATTTGTGGCATCCAGGGGGGGTCCAGCAGGAAGTATCTGAAATCTCCTGGGATTTTTTCAATTCCAGGAGATTTGGAGAAATGTCTGACTCAAATCCCAGAGTTTAGAGGCTGGAACTGTCATGGGAGCATGTCTAAATTGCTTTGGTCTGGGATCTGACTAGAAATCTTGTAAGATCAGGATCTGTTTCTCTTGATTGTCCATCCAGGCTCTCCATCTTTTAGGTCTTATCTGCGAGACTCAAGCATGATAAACCTCATGGTGCCTAATTTATCTGTCTCACAAAGATGAAGGGCCAAGTCAATCCTGTATTCACATCTTTGTTTCCCAGTTCCCACAAAAGTGCCAGACCATTTTATTTATTCCCATCCTCCATGCAGGTATTCTCTGATCATAAAACAGAATTTGTATCTAGGGTGTGTGTTTTCTCCAAGTACTTTTAACCCCTACATACTCCACCTACTCCTGGGCAAGAGAGCTTGCAATACTTGTGCTTGAGCTATGGGATGGGATGAGAAGCTGAAGAAGAGGTCCTCTGCGCGTTCCTAGCAGCAAGCAGGCTTGGGACAAACAGCTAATGTGGTGCAAGAGAAATCAGAACAGTGTTAAATACTTGCACATAGACATCCCTCAAATTGCATTACTCTCAGAGAGGTAATACTGGAGGATTTTGTAAGCCTTTATTAGTCAAAGGGAAGCTGCCCTGGACATGTCTGAAGCAGACACCCTGAGGTCCTGAGGATGTTTGGCCAGCCCTTCTCATACCTCCCAAACCTCCCTGCTATTGGACAATGGGGAGCAGATCAGGTGTGATAAACCCACCCAGAGCCCTCCACTGCAGCTGGGCCCATTGCTGTCGGAGTAGTTAGTATGCTGGGGTTGTGTAGTTCCTCTGCCATCTTCATTCACCTTAGAAATGTGGAGTTTGAATGGTTTATCTCTATTAATCACCAGCTCAAAAAGCTTTGTGCACCAAGGGCCGCAGATAATTAACTTCACTATACTGCTTGTCTTATCAGTATCAACCTCTTGTCCTCCTGTGAAATAGTTAAAACCATCAGCCTCTTTTTACTTTTCCATTTAACTCTAATGCTTTAACACTGATGTTCTAAATGGCACTGCGATTCAGACTTATTAGACAAACCTTTCTTTCTGCATCTCTTATATTTTTTGATAATTGGCCATGTACGTTTCTAAGGGGCTCAACAGCTTTTCATGCCACTACACTAGTAATTAAAGGTTTCTCACAGCCTTTCAGATCTCTCTTTACTTTCTTTTCTTTGATAAGTACAATTTTCTGTTTAATTGGGATGGGGGGTAAGTGGTAGTAGCAATAGACTGACTACATAGGAAAAGATTTTGTTTAACAAAATTCTCTATTTTAAAACAAATCTTCATTGTTTCCCTGGTTTTGTCCCTTCCCTTGCTGGAGCTCCCCTCCCTCTCTCACTGTTAAATGTTGTAATCATCCAGTGAGAGAAAAGCGGGAGGCAGGACAGGGAAGTGAGACATGTGGTAGAGGCAGAATGGTGGTGGGGACTCTATTCCTCACGATGCCTCTTGGTTTAGCCTCATTTCCCCCTGGGAGCTGATCTGGGAGTAAGTCCCTGCTCTGCTGGGGACGTTGGCAAAACGCTGCACTGCCTGGCTGTGCCAAAGTGGGGAGAGTACATCTGAGGGAGGCTGTTTGTGCATCCAACATGTCCAGCCGCACTCACCGCTCACCCTAAGCAACCTTTGGGCACTGAGGCTAAGTGCTACTGACTGGCATGAGGATGTCCCACAAGTGTTGGCCCTTCATGCGTCGACACTGTGCATGCTAGAAAACATGCACACCAAGCACACCAGCACACCAGCAGCCCTCAGTGCTGTTGTTGCAGCTCTCTATGGGTTCCTCTCAATGATCCCAGTGGTTACTGTCTCTTGACTTGTGATACTGACAAAGGGGCACCCTTCGTGTGGTGCTGTTGGAGTTTCAGCCTTTCACATCCACGTGTCTGTTCATTTTTAAGCAGCTTTTCCTTCTGGATATTTTCTTAGTCCCATTCCTTTGTCATCTAACACTGTATCCTACCCTCCCTGCTTGCAGGAGGTATATATGGGTGTTCATGCACCTGATGTTGATGTTCTCCAGCAGCATTTCTTCATTTTCTCTCATCCAAAAGCCACACATCCCAGAGAGTTTTCTCTCTTTCTCCTGCTTGGATTACTTGAATTTTCCTTTCCCCCTCCCCCTTTCTTTTATTTTCTTTTTTTCCAGGTTCTCCAGTTCCTACACCAACGTCTTTTCTCTCTTGTCTTTAAATCCATTCACTCTTCCTGTGGGACATATGCTAATGTACACTTCTAAACTCCAGCTGCTGGAGTCAGGTGATGGAAGCTGTGGCTTTCCTTCAAAACAAAACATTTATGCAGTTGAGCGGAGAAGGATGGAAGCATCACCTCAGTGCTCCGAAATCATTATACAGAGAGAAACCTCCAACACTGCGTTTTTAAGAGTTGTGATTTTTACAGCACCTTTTTGATGTTGGGAGGAGGTGGGAGCAAAGAAGAGAGAAGAGTTGATCCAAAGTTTTTGACTGTTGGATATGGACAACGTGGTGTGTTCCTCCAGTCAATGCACAGCGACCACTTCTTATCAGTGCGCATACTGAATTGCAAACCAAGTTCATGCAGAAGTCATTCAGTTATTTTTTTTTTTGAGTGAAGAATTCACACAACCTATGATCTCTTCCAGGATTATTCTCCAACAGGAGAGGAGGAAGAAAAAGACTAGTGGTGCCTCCGTTGTGAATAATTCATCCCATCCTACTAGTGTGGGTGCTAGCTTAGCTCCCACTAGGATTGGGTAGGAGTGTGAGGTGCCTCCCGTATCTCTGTTAGCTGCTGGGGGTTAATAGGGGCACTCAACACACACAAGCACACTCTAAACAGGGTCAGAGGGCAGCCAGCACATTGTGACCTCAAATTTGACAGCTTTTACTCATTTCATGTTAGGTGACCCCATTTCTCTTTGGCCAACTGCCTTGCCCGGTGCCTGTGCCTGGAGTGCATGGTGCTGCAGGAGTCTGGACAGTCAACTCTGAGCGCTGGGGGCAGTAATGACCTCCTGCACAGATGCACTCTTTACCCTTATGTTCCAGACCTTGAGTTGCTACCCAGTATTACAAGAGGAAATAAAAAGTGACAGTGGCTGTTGAATGGTTGGCCCCTGCCCCTCTGCCACCTCAAACAGGACGGTTTGAAGATGCTTAGTTCCAGATAATTTGTATTTTAACCCACGAGGTCCTGGTGCTGTGTTGCAGTGTGACAAACCCTTCCAGCTCACCACGGGGTCCTGGTAGCACCAGGGCTGCTGGAGCAAGTGTCTTGACCCTGGTCATCCTCACATGTTACCATCCATCCCATCCAGGGATTTATTTTCAGTAACCATAATGTGAATAGCATTAAGATCTCTTCTTGAGCTCAAATCAGCATCCCCAGGAGTTCTCACTGATGTTTCAGTTTTCTCCCCTGTCTCTGAGACAAGGCTTTGAGGGCAATTCCCTTATCTCTGCTTGTTTTGTTTTGGTATCTTACGCAGCAGAGTGTCTCGAGGTGTCTGTCCTCTTTCTTCCTTTCCAGTTGTCTCTCTCCTTCCATCACTTTGTCGCCCTCAGTTGCTTGTTGGTCTCTCTGATTTCCTCCTCCTGCTCCTTAGTTGATCTATTCATCATCTTTCCTCAGTAGTCCACACTCCTTTCTCTTCCACTTCTTCTCTGTCTCTTGTTTCTCCCTTGTTTCTCTTTCTCGTTTTTCCCCCCTAGTGTCGGAACTTCTTTCTTTGATTCTCTCCCTCCACCTCCCACCCTTTATAGTGCTGTTATCTGTGATTTTGGCAAAGAGCACATTTATTGGGGAGGAATATCCCCATGGCAACGCAGCAGATGGTGACTTTTGATTAGCTTGGCTTTTTTTTTCCCCCCGACTGCCAAATCACAATCCGTCTTTGAAATTAAATCAGGCTGTGATAGCATCAGTTGTTCTGGAGAGGGGACGAGAGAGAAACAAGACTGAAGTATTACAGCAGGAGCCAGGATGTAATGCAAATTCGTGTATTTTAACCCCAGCAATAAAAAGCCCTGTTGGTTTCAGGAGCAAGAGGAACCACAAGAGAGGGAATAATAAAATAAAATAAAAATTTTTAAAAAGATTTAAAAAAAAAAATGTTATCACCCTACATGGACTCTTCAGTCCAACCACACTGGAGAGTGTCTCTGTAACACCTATGTCACTCCTTGCCAAGCCACTTGGTGTTGTCAGGCCTCATTTTGCTGCTGCTTAAACACCTGTCACAACCAGGTTATCCTGTACCAACCCTGGTTAGTGGGGATCGTGCTAAGGTTCAGGTAATTCCCTTGGAGTAAATGAAGGCACCAAACAGCTGATGAACTGGGTTTATTAGATTGGACTAGAGCAGGGGGAAATGAGAAGGAAAAGCAGTGGGGGAAATACATACCACAGAGAAGTGATATCACCATTTCCCTGGCTTCAAAGCATAGAGTTGTCACAGGGACAGTTCCAAGTTTTCCAGTGGCAGACGCACATACTGTGAGGAGCTGTGGTGCGGGAATGGGGCTGTGCCATGTTGTTTCCTCTGGACCACAGGCAGCACAAAGCAGGGCTGTGCCACGTGGCTTTTTTCCAGGACGCAGGCAGCAACAGGAACAAGGTGGCATGGCACCAATGGTACAGGCTACCTGCTACAAAGGCCCCCAGGCAAGTAGGGAACAGAGCAGCACAGTGTCCTCCAGGCCCCTGCTCCCCTGAGCTCCCCACAAAGACCCCATTTCCCCATCACCCCTGTGCAGCAGGCACCAGGAAGGGCTATGCCCCCAGAGCTGTGCAGAGTGCCATGTGCATGCCTGTCCTTTGGTAACACTGTCTGAGGATCTCACAACACCACTGAGGGATTTCCTCATGTCATGGGTGGTGGGAAGAGGCTAGGTTCCTAACTGAGCAATTAAACCATCCATTTACTTTTGGGAGTGCAGTGCTGAAGGTGAGAAGGAAGCAGGAAGGAGGAAGGAATAAAAGCAGCTCCTAGAAGGCATTGGAGGGAGGTGAGAGGAATTCAGGGCAAAGTGAGAAAATGGAGGAGCCGAAAAGGTTGGATGGCATCACTGAGCCAAGATGCTGAGTGATCAAGGGCATGGGAAGGTGCAGAGCTGCCTGTAATGGCACCAGGGAGGTCTGATCCTGGGGAAGGAAGGGCTCAAAGTTCTGCCAGCCAGAAAGAGAAAGTTAGAGGGCATAACCCCATGGAAGATGGGAAAGCAGATATTGAAGTCAAACAGTAAAGAACTTTCTTGAATGCTTCAGAGTGGGTGGTATTCAAGTCCCATGAGCTCCTTTGCCTGGTGCTTTTTGGAGGGTGACCAAAGGTGAACGCATTTGAGTGCTAATCATAGACAAAGATAATGAAGGGCTTGAAAATTAAAAGTTGCAGCAAGATGACAACTTGTGATCCAGCAGTTTCATGGGAGCTGACATGTCTCAGGCTTCAAGTGGGCACCGCTATCTCACAATATTAATGTTACCCACGCAGGAGTTTAGAAAGCAATAGTCTGGTCTCGGTACTGTCTCCATTGGATGCAACAGGTTTAGCAGTCATGGCTAAAGGTGAATAAAGGGCCACATTCAGTCTTTGGGAGGTTTAGCTGAGATGGTGGAGTTTCATCAGAAATTAAATGCCTCAAGAGTTAATACTGTTTCCTATCTGTGGTTGTATCAGGTATGTTTTCCAGTACTGTGGAGAGCAAACTCATATGAGCACTTGGTATGCTTCATACAAGCCTTGAGAGACTCAAACTCTGTCACTAGGATCTCATTTGCCTTTACAAAGACAGTAATTTTTTTGTGACATAGCCTGCTTAAAGATGATTCTCCTGAAGCAGCTCTGGTCTAATGTAGGATTCAAACCTGCACCTTTCTGCAAAATCTCTAAATGTATGGGATTGTCCTGCCCCTTATGGTAAAACAAATAATAGAGAAACTCCCACTGTATTTTCTGAAAAGCAGCCCTTATTCTCTTTCTCACTAGGAACTATGGACCACCACTATGTCTCTCCCACTGCTTTTTTTCAGTCAAACCCATGCTTTTTCCTGCTCTGCTCCAGGGCACTCTGCAGGCTGTCTCAGGTTCTTCCAGGATAAACTCTCTGGCCAATAGATAAAATTTTGCTGCAGTTGTTGTTGCCTCTGTTGGAGATCTCAGTTCAGGAGTGTTTTGTATATGCCATGTGTTAGATCTGATGTTCTTTGAGGAGAAGATAAGATTTGGGTGCAAGGAATAGATCAGGCAGGGACGCCATTGCAGTTTAATTGCACAGAGATACTTCGGCGCCTGATTCTTCCTTGTGAGACACAGACATGAGGGAAAGCTCCAGTCTGGAGGGGTTCAAGTGTTACTGGAAAGCATCAGAGAAATGTTTCATGAGCACAGTGGGATCTAACCCCCTGTTCAAACATCAGATGGATAGTTATGACGGTGTTCATTCTCTTTAAGCGATAGTCCTAGTTTAGACAAGAATCTGTATCTTCCAGCTACTGTTTCTCTCTATTTTGGTAGTTTGCCACCTGGTTTCTTGCCCCAGGAGCCTTTCCAGTGTCTGTCTGTCCCCAAAGCTCTCTCTTCCTTGCTTGCATCACCCTTTGCCCTGCACCAAGTACCTCGCAGCTCTGCCATTCTCTTCCCTTGCAAGCGCACCCCCTGCCCCAGGGCTGGTTGTCACCCAATGAGCCTTTCTGTGGGAACCACACCCTGCACACCTGTGCATTTGCTCTCCCCTCTGGTACCATTGTGCCCCAGCTGGTAACCTCTAACGGAGTGTGGGAGCTGCTGATGGATAAAAGCCAGGCTGGCCCCATGTCCTGCCCCTGCAGCTCATCCCGTTAGCACAGCAAGGGCGCGTGGAGCGGTCCCAGCACGGCAAGCGTGGCATCTGCAGGGCTGCGATCCAGTCCAGAGAGCCGCACAAAACAAACTGCCTGTGACACCACGGCACAGCACTCGAGCCTCTCTGGCTTGACACCACATCATAATATATTGATGCCATGACACCAGTTCTCAAAATAGAACCAGGACAATTTGATTTCCTGCAGATCTCAGGATGGGGTCATAAAAATGGAGACTGTTCTGGAGAAACGGGATAGGGTGGAAATGTTTGTAGTGACATCACAGCTGCTTCCATGCCAATGGCCTCCTACTGCTGCAAACATGTGATTGTGATTTTGCTGCACGCTCCATCAGAAAAAAAAACCGGGCTGGCCAGGAAGGGAAAGAGAGGGAGGAGAAGGGACAGAAATACTCTGTTCTTGTATCTCAATTCAAATATCCGACAATAGCCTCACAGCCCAGCATACTGGGTGATCAGGAGTGGGACCATGGAGCTGAGACTGTTGCTAGATTAGTGGAGCTCAGGGGGTTGTGGCATCCTGACTGCAGGCTGAATAAAGACTTCTGATTTTACAGTGCATGGTCCTGATCTGCATTGGAGTGCTTTAATGGAGAGTTGGATGGTCTCATTGTGCTCACTCTTCCTCACTGGTCCCGTTTATTTCTAACATCACTTTTCTTGGCAAGAAAAACTAACAGGCCTGAAATATGTCTGCAAAAGCCACTGCATAACTGTTGTATTTTAGGATTTCCTATTACAGAGAGGAGCAGATCTCTGTGTTGGAGTTTCACCCACAAAGCAGGGAGCAATAGGGAGTGATTTAAGTAGCTAGGGATAGAGGAAGAAACAAGGGAGAAAAGAGAGGAAAGAAATGGAAGTCAAAACTAGTTTGTGTCTGAGGACATTTCAGGAGGAAATTTCATGGGAGTTGCCCCACAAAAGGGACTCATGGCTGCAAAGCAAGGTTCTGTCCAAGAAACAGCCTGCAGAGATCAACTCTAGCTCTGTCCAGCACATATAACCTTGGGGGGGTTTCGGAGGGGAACATTATCTGTGGGGAGGATGGGAGAGCAAAGAGATCCAGCTAATGCAGCTGTCTATCAGATTAGGCTGTCAAAAAACCAAACTGCTTCCATCACTGTCCAAGAAGTGACTCTCAGTGCCTGCTTAATGGGATGGTGGTCCTGTTGTTGCTTCTCCAGGGAGAGGGGCCACTGCCACCACAGTGTGCAGCAGGCTGAGAGTTTAAAATCCTATTAGGCAGAGACTAACAGTTGCAAAAAGAAAGCAGGTATCCCCTAGTGGGGATTTAAAGATGTTTAGACGTAATTGGATTTTCCAAGCAGATGTCATTATTGTTAAACAGTTGCCCACTTGATATGTTCAAGTTGTTGGCTGTAATTGCTAAAATTAGCAGGTCTGCGTAGAGCAAAGGTCAGTCGGTTAATATCGTGATTTAGTATTTTATGAAGTAATTCCAAATGCTTTTATGTATGTTTTTGTTTTTGCAGCTTAAGCCCACATTAAAGTAGTTGTGGGGTCTGCTAACAAAATAATGACTCAGCCTCTTTATGCAGGCAGACGACCAGGTTCAGTGGTGGTGCTCAAGCCGCCTTCACTCTCTGCTCTTCCCAGTGTCGTGGTCCAGCCAGGGACATGTGCTTGGCTTCAATGCTGCAGTTAAATGGGAGGCTTCAAGCTGCACCCCAGTGTGATGTGTTCAAGCAGAGATGGTGCTTGAAATGAGCCAATCATGTCCATTGGTGGCTGGAAGTAAAAGGGGCTGGTTTCTATCAGCACCTGAGGAAGAAGGGTCTGCCGCTTGTACCTGTGGTGCTCATAGGTGGATCAACTGCAGGCACAAGTGTGTGCAAGTGCCTTCAACCATGAACATACCTGAGAGGCACACCATTGACCAGGGAAGGCCCCAAAATACAGCTTTTTAAAGGGAAGTTGTATTTCTGGAAGAGGGAACTGGAACTGGGTGAAGTAAATGTTCCCAGGTTGCGCCATGGCTGAACACCTGCTGCTGTCTCCTCTGGCACTGCAGCTGCTAAATATTATGAGAAAAAGTTTTTAAAACTTCTTGAAGGTGTCAGCATTTCATTGGCAGGCTCAGTGTTAGTCTGATCCCAAATTCAGGGACAGACAAGAGTTTTCATCGGGGTCTGCTGGGCTTCATGTGCCATTCTCAGTAACAGAGACAATCCATTTCCATGGGTGGTTTGGGCACACCTGACAGATTTCTGGCTGTTGGAGGAATGCAGAGCTTTGCTAACACAGTCTGACCTGCTCTTCTACCATCTTTATGGTTGTTTGTTTTGGGTTTTTTTTGATCTCAGATCTTTTGCTTGCAGACAGTACTGCAAGGTGTTTCGTGGCCGTAGGTGCACATGAGGATGTGGAAGGGAGTCTGCAGGTCCTGTTGGACTCAACACTTACTGGGTGAGCTGAGTCCATTCCCAATTCATGTTTCCGTATTGCTAACAGCAGGTTTTGGTACTTACAATTGCCAGATATGCCCCAGGAGTATTGCTGCTGCAAGTGGCAATGGAAACACTCTGACCCAGGGATGGGAAAAGGAAGTGATTGCTCTTAGATGCTGCCTTAGGTATTGATATAAGAGAAGGAAATGCTGATCCAAAGCAGGACGTGTTTAATATGTGTGTAGATCTCCAAATCTTAACCTCAGACCAAGAAGTATTGATGTGTGTACATAAAAATATTCCATTAGACATCAGACTGACGCAAAATTCTGCCCCTAACAAGCTGAAAAGGTTGATGAGGTGGGAATTCAACTCTGATACAAATTTCAAAATGTGTTGTTTTGATCAAAGACCATTTCAGTTTATGATCCAAAATGTGTGCTTTGGAGTTTTGTTGGACTGGGGTTTTTTTTATCTTCAACTTCCTCCAAAATAGCATAAGGTAAATTCAAGAAGCCATCTCATGTGAACAGGTTATCTGCAAAGAGAGTAGAAATATGTATTTCTGTTTCCTCTGACCACAATATTTTTTCTGTACCAGGCCCCCTAAATCTTTGCAGTTCTCAGAGTCCCAATGCCTGCAAACCTGCTGTTTTGTCCCTGTACTGAGGTTTTTTTTGCTCCCAGCACTGCTGACCTCCTTCTTTGAATCCAGTAGGCACTTAGACTTCTACTTGCCCCTCTCAGTGCTGTGTCTTTTTCTTACTGTGGGAGTGATTCCCAGGGTCTTAAAAGCCCTTAACAAATACAATTTTTGTCTGTTTTTGTTTCCAAACTGGACATGGCATTGGTTGCTAAGGAAGGTGATTTAAGCTACATTTTTCTTTTGAAAAGTTAAAAAAAAAGAAATGATTAAGAGGTGGCAGCACTCCGACTATTTTACCTTAGTGCTTAATGTTTGGAGTCCTTTACTAGTATCACTACCTTGCAGTCTCCTTCAAAGCATGGGAGCCTGTTATTCTCATTTTACAGCAGAGGAAACAGATGCAAAGACCTGCCCAAACACAGGCAGCAATTGCAATCTGAATTAGAGTGAAAATGTCTCTGAGAGCTAGTTCCAGTCTCCAGGGAGACATCAGTGGGCAGGGCAAGCTGGGAAACTCAAGGGAATGTAGCATGGGACGGAAAATAAGAGGCAAGTAAGATTTTAAATGCCTAAGGTGATCTGGCCAAGCAAGAAACAAGGCTCAGCACAGGGGAGGGCAGAAATGTGGGGAGTGTGTTCCTTAGCTCAGTAGAGGACGACAGCATCATGCTGACAGGCTGTGCAAGAAATGCATTGTGAGCTGGCTCTTGCAGCTGTGAGCAAACAATAAGGTTGGTAAAGCACCATCTAAATCCCCACATCCAGCTTCACACAGAGAGGGAGCTAAACTCAGTCCTTTGGAACCTATTTGTACATGATTTGAATGTAGCTATTTTTGTTTGAGTGACTCCAAGCAGAAAGGGACCATAGATTGTCCCAGTCCAAGATCCAAATTCACCTTCTCCCCACTCACTTTCAACCCCAGGCTACGCAGTGTTCCCAGAGTTTCTCATCATAATTTGCAAGACATTCTCAAGAAAGCCTCCGTTTCTTCTACAATCTGAGGAATGACATTTTCTTCCTTCCTTTGTTTTTTTTCTTATGCTAGTCCCTCTCTTATAGACGCTGTGTGACTCACTGAACTTCCCCCACCTTACTGCCTGTATACAAAACCATTTTTTCCAATGATTATGTCTCTTCTCGTACACCAAAGATAGAATATTCTTTACTCAACCTCAGGGCTGTGTATGAGAGTCACACAAGTCTTGATTCTTCCAGCTAGTAGACTTCAAGATTGGTATTTCAGGCTTGTCATAGACCTCTCTTAGTTCTGCATCAGCCACTGTGCCTGCTCTTGCTATGTTAACCAATTTACTCTTTTTGGCAAATCAGCATATTCATAGAATCATAGAATCAGTCAGGGTTGGAAGGGACCACAAAGATCATCTAGTTCCAACCCCCCTGCCATGGGCAGGGACACCCTACCCTAGATCAGGCTGGCTAGAGCCTTATTCAGCCTGGATTTACTATACTATTCCTATGTAAGGAATAATATGCCCACATAAGGAATAAGCACTGTGACCTTACACGGCATTAGTAAAGTCCCACTCCTTAGTTTAGCTTAATTCCATATCTGTACCTGTGAAGTATTTGTTCCCAGACACTGAGAAGTCTGGACCATTTGTGCCATGAACTTAGCATTTATTAATACTGCTCATAGTAGGTCACATCTGTTGAGTAATGAGAGCATGTCCCACAGCTTGCAGTTCATGCTCGTGCTACTGAGGGACACTGTCATTTCAGGTGGTCTCTGCCATTTCTTGTTGTGGACCTCAGCTGGCCATCTTCTTCTGATTCCATTCTCTTATGCCCATTCTTAATGATTTTCTGAATGGTGATCTTCTTGCCATTGATTTCTTCAGTAGAGGTTGACACTGATCCGACTCCGCACGGCCCAGCTGTATCCTCAGCAAAGGAAGAAGTGGACTGCTCGCTGGGTCTGAATGAATTCCATGGAGTGAATAACTCCATAAAGTCAGCAGGCAGCTGGAAGCTTCTTTCACTTCTCCCGTGCAGGTTTCTACCATAATTTCCAATATTGAAGTAGTCACGTAAAATATGTTCAAGAAGTTCTAACTCTTCACGGACTTCACGGAATGCATCGAAGACTATTCTCTCCTGAACAGACATGTCATAGGCCAATCGTTTCTGAGGGTCAGATAAAATCTTGTATGCCTCAACAATTTCTTTGAATTTCTTTTCAGCTTTCACCTTGTTGCTGGGATTCTTGTCAGGATGCCATTTTAGCACTAGTTGGCGGTAGGATTTCTTAATGTCATCCTGTGAGGCACTTTTGTGTAGCCCAAGGACCTCATAGTAATCTGTCATCTCCAAGGAAAGGCAGGATTCTTTGGAAGGTGCCTGGCCTCGTACCTCTCTCCCTTCAAGGACGTGAAGCTGAGGGCTGACCAGAGTGTAGAGACTCCTGGATGTTGTTGCTGACCTCTCCAGGTCTCCAGGGTAACAGCAACTAACAGAGTTCCCCAGCAACTGCAGTTCTCCACTGTTCCAGAAGGTTCTAAAACAGCTCAGCTCCCAGCAGCTTCTCTCGGCAGTCCTCGGCAGACTCTTCTCAGCTCATCTTCCCCTAGCAACTGATCCCTTTCCAGCCAATTTCCCAGTAGCTGGTTTTTCTAACAGTCCATTCTCTCTAGCACAGTTTTGGGGGAGTATTAATAAATTGGAGAAGGCTCAGTGAAGAGCCATAAAATGAGATTAAGAGTTTGAAAAATATGCTCTGGGGAGAGATACTTAGGGAAAGTGTCTTGGTATTAAGAGGAAGTTCAATGTCAGCCTCATCATAGTCTGTAAGAACCTAAATGGGACCAGGAATTCAGTGACACAGGGATCTTCAGTCTCCCAGACAAAGCAGTTGAAAGATAGCATTAGCCAGGTTTAAACTCAAAATGCCCCTCTTTAAGGCAATGAATCATTGGAATTTTCTCATGTGGCCATTTTTAAACCCAGAGTAGCCTTTTTCCCAAAATCATTATTAGATGGGCATCATGATCTCTTTAGAATTTATGACCAAACCTAACACTTCCAGAAGAGCTAAGCTCTCATGTTAGTACCAAAACAAATTCCAAGAATGAAGCTCATTGACAGCCTGAGCCACTTTCTAGGTGCTTTTTCTGGATCTCTGTCCCAAGGTACATGCATGTACAGCAGAGGTGCCCCGTGAACTTGAGGCAGGCGACTTGAGCCTGAGGAGCTGAACTTTGATGATCCAGTCTGGGGTTATCCTGCATCTATTTCTCTTCCCTTTATTTGCCATTCCTATGGAAAATGCAGTATCCTCACAGGGAATCATTGAATAAAGGTCTCCAAGGAAATACCAGTAAGGAGAACTCATCTTTCTGTAAGACTGTGTCGTAAACACCTACTAATGGCAGCATGTGATGCAGATGACTGCCCTCATTTCCATTATCCTACACTTTGGGACAGAGTCAAGAGCCAGCTAGACCAAAGAGCATATGTGCAATGTATGAGCTGGCTGCTGTCTTAACATATATTGCACACGTGAGGTTGTGAAGCCAAGAGGTAGCCATGTCAGCGTGTAGAAAGCAGTGTGACAAAGAAAGAGCGGATGTGTGTTGTGAGTGGGCTTTGTTTTGCTGGGTTTATCACTGGTTAGTGATGGGTCAGCAGGATGGAAATACTTCTCATCTGTTCTTGGTAAAAGTTGACATAAGGCAACTTACGCTGGTCTGAAGGCTGGACCTAAAAGAGGTGCAAAGCAGCAAAGGAGCTCATGGTCCTGTGGGCTCACCGCATCAGGGGAATCTCAGCTTTTGCCTATCTTGCACAAAGGAGGTCTTCTTGACCACAGGGTGATTGTGCCTCGTGAATTTTGCTGGGTGTTGTTTGTACTGCATCAATGGCAAAGGTTATTCACAACCCAGCAGCAAGCTGTTCCTGCTGCCTGTTTGAACTCAGAGAGTTCTTTGTACTCTCAAAGCACTCTTCTGCCTGGAAAGGAGAGCTAAGGCTTCATGGTTCACTCACACTGTAATGCTTTGCTTGAAATCTTCACCAGTGGCACTCATTTATTTGGGCTAGTGATTTTTTTAGGATTGTCCAACAGACTTGAAGGTGATCCAAGCTTACCACCCACAAGCCTCTGAAAGGTGCCAACAGCTCCTAGCCACTGTGGTCCATACACAAATGCTTGGCAGAAATTTCATGAGTAACTACTGTTCCTACTCTCTGTTACAGAGAAGGGAAAATGGGATGTCAGAAAAGCCTGTTGGAGGAGCCCAGCCCAGTTATCTACTGCAGGGAATAGGACTGTGCTCAGAAGGAAGGAGGTGACTCTTGCCTCCTGCTGTCTCTTTGCAAAGCGCCTCCTCCCTTACTCACTTTCGATGCTGAAAGCCCATCTCAGACTTGCTGGCGCACAGGATTATCTGTCTTGGATTTAGTGCATCCTACCCATCTGAAGAGTAGGGAGTGTTTTTCTCCTGCCATCCCCAAAAGGGGGGGATGCTCACTGCCTGTCTGTCTGCTGCCTGCAGCAAGCTTGGAGATTAGCAGCCACTCTGGAGAGGCCACTGCTGTGTGCCAAAAGGGTCTGCAGGGAGAAAAAGAAAGGGCTGAGGAGAGGCAGGGAGAAAGAGAAATTAGAGACAAGCACACATTGAGTAACTAGACTCAAACTAGTGTGGCAGCCCCATCCCTAGAAAACAAAGCTTTGAAATGAGAAATGTTTTTCGTATCTTAAATCTCAAGTACAAACAATAAAAACCAGCCCAGAATGTGTTCTTTGAAGAGAAAGTATGGGTGACCTGAACAGTGGTTATCAGCAGTGTCATTAAGATAAACCTTTAACATGATTTAAAGCATCCGAAACTGAAGGCAGCACTTCCAGATACTAACAAAATGGTCTGACATTGGGGATGAAAATCAATAGTAATCTGATGTCACTAAAAATACTCAGAAGTGTCCCATGGCTGATGGAGGTGAGATTAGTGTAAATATTTGTATTCTAATCAGTGGCACGCGAGGGCTGGAGGCGGCCTTTCTGTCTATTTAATTAATGGAGTGGCTTTTTAAAAGGATCCTAATCATATGTGATTGTATCTGCTTATCAACATTTTTGCTAATTAGATGATATGGAGGCAGTCACTCTGCTAATTCCCTCATCCAAACAGCATATCCTGCACAGATAAAGTACAGTCTCTTTTTAATAAGAAACAATCATGAGACAGACTAACCTTAATGGTGCTTATTATCTGAGGATCTTTGGGATTTTCTCTCCTACCCACCCCCTTCTTCCTTTTCCTTCATTCACTGCTTCAGCATACCAGATGGATGTGGATGTGGTGATCCCTGTCCCCGCCATCCCCCATTTCAGGCACCTCCATGTCCAGCTTGCTTTTCCCTCCAAGCCAGGCATCAAGTCTGAAAGGGCAGAGGCTGCCAGGTCAGGGATGGAAAACAAAATGCAAGGCACCAGGCAACAAAATGTTCCTAGGTTTTAGTATCTAGACCACAGGTGATGCCAGACTTACAGCCCTGATCCCTGACCTTGCTCTTGGCACTGTAACGTATCCTGGTCCAGAAAGAAGTAAGCATCTCTGAAATGTGAAAACTTTCTGTTAATAACAGTCATAATAATAATTTCCTTCTGTTTAAAAGAGGTCTGGGAGCAAGGGGAGTCTGTATGAGTAGTTTCTTGCCAGCCCTGTTGATCCTGTGACAGGGCCAGGGTCCTTTTATCTAAATCAACATTAGTTGGAGACATTTGTTCCCAGTCCTTTGACTATCCAAACAAACATGAGTCGCACTTCAGTCCACCACTCAAACTGTCAGCAGATTCTTCCCCCAAGGGTGGCCCCATCAGTCAGGAGGCTGCGCACACCCCCTGAGCTGTGTTCCTGGGGAGCACAGCCAGAGATGGGTTCAAGAAGGGAGGAGCAGAGGGACCTGCCTGACTTCAGAAAAGATTGAAAAACGCATAGAAAATTTGTCCCAAAGAGGATCTCCTCACCTCTCAAAATATAAGGGCAATGTCTTAATAAAGAGAACTTGTCCTCAGTGAGTGTAGCTGCCACCTCAAGACTGTCTAGGTGGACTAGAGTAGAGAGGAGGTAGGTTCCTGATGTTTAATTTCATGAGGTTAGGAGTTTTCATGGGCTTTTTGCAGCTGTGAATATTGAGCAGAAAAGGCTTAAATGACAGATTCCCACCTCCACAGGCAGGAGGAAGGGTTGATGTGTTCCACGCATTGATCCTGTGAGTCAGGCTCAACACAGATCACACAGGAGATGGAGTGGCTCTGAGGAGTGACAGTTGGAGACAGAGCTTAAGGAGGATCCAGAGTACTGGATCTGTATCTGAGTTTTCTGAGCTTCAGGTTGGGCTTGAGGCTAAGCCAAGGTTCAGGGAAGAAGACATGGAAATTCTGTGTGGTAGCAAGAGGCAGGAACCTCACAAAAACACCCTTTTTTTGAGGTATGAAGTTAAGAGAAGGCCTGGTCCCATTTAGTAAGCCAAGGGGGCACTTGATGTTTTTTTTTATGTTTGATCATGTCCAGGGCATAGCTTTGTTCCATCTTGAAAAGCCCAAAAGGGTGCTGTAATTTGCCCCATGGACTCTAGCCCATTTGAATTTGGAACACTTTGGCTTCATTGCCTGGATCATCTCCATATGTTATCTACACTATACTCAGCCAGGCTTGACTACGCTGAGGTTGTATTCAGCAACACAGTTGGCCAGTCCTTCCACCACTCTTCCTCTTTGAGAAGGTCCCTGGCCTTCCTCCCACTCTGTGCTATGCACAGGAATTAATTCAATATCGACCCCTTTCTCAGAGCAGTTTCCCGTTGCCATTTCCATGACCAAGGGCTCCAACTTGAAAAGAGGAGGGACTGCTGGGCCAAGGATTGCGTTGCAAGCCGTTGAGTCCTGGGGCTTAATGAGGCCCTGCTTATCAGCAGAGCATGCTTATCTGGAGCCCGCCGCCGGTGTACCCGCTCCAGCCCCATCGTGAGCTAACATGTTTTACCACCCAGTTGCAGGGAGCTGGGAGTGCGCGCGCGGTCAGATGGCACAGCTCAGCCGATGCCTGGTAACTCGCGAAGCCGCAGCAACTTTATCACTTCACAACATCCATACATAGCCACAGCCTTGAATCTTCTCGGGGGAAGAAAGGATGATGAGTTACTGTCCTGGGATTTTCTCTCTGTCTCCAGTCAGTGGGAAGTGGTATGTGGAGCATTCATTTAATAAACCAGAGGGGGAAAGCTGTAGATCAGCTTCTCATTATTTCAGTGCTGGCTCACTCAGTCACTTGGGCTTGTGCCTGACAGTTCAGTGTGTTATTTGAGGCCACTCAAGCATTCTGCAGAAATGATGCCACCCTCTTCTGAAAGCATGGGGTTTGTCCAAGCAGGGAGGGCCTGCCTCCGTTAGTGGCTTATTGGTGCCAATTCCATCTCAATTTTAGGTCTTGGTTTGCAAAGGATGTGCCCAGTTTAGAGACCAGTTCCTGTTGAGAGCCACCACTCCAACAGCAAACCTTCTGGAGATGATTCTTCTGATACGGACTTCCAAAGTAAAGCAACTGTAGGTGGGTAAAAATGTACCCATGGGGCTGAGTTTATGGAAAGGGCTAGGGGATGGGTCCCAAGTGGTGCAAAACTGAGGTGATGGTTCTGGTGATGTGCACATAGACTTGAAACACCCTGATTAAAAGAAAAAGCTTCATTGTCTAGAAGGTTGTCAGGATTGTAGAAGATTGCTGTAGTCTTTGTTCCCCAGTATTTGCCAGTGTCCAATAAGAGGGCCTCAATCAAGGTAGCATGTGGGGAGCTGATCAATTACTGATGACTTTACTGGCAGTGGGAAACTGGAGAGGATACCTTGCAATGAAGCCATCAGGAAACATGTTCTAGTCCTGCCTATGGATACCTCATACGTAGAGCTGGGGAAAGTGAAATTTCCACATTGCCTCAGCAAAAGTTTAGTCCAAGTTTATTGCTGAGATTAAAAGATTGGGGAATATAAATTGTAAATGTGATGAGTTAAGAGATCATAAATTCAATATACAGCCCTGTTCCAGGGAGCTTGTGTGAGGTGCAGCCATGCTGCCTTGGGCACACCCTTGCTCCCATTGCTCGAAACCACACTCCCCAAAAGGCCCTTCTGCCCTGCCCTGGTGCCCCGGATGCTGCATGTGTGTGTGGACACAGATGCTGGGAAATGCACAGACATGCTGCCAGAGATGCACTGCTCTTTCTGTGCACACCATGGTTTTGCTGCTTGGGTACAGACATGGACACGGTGCCACTGCTTCAGCCCAGAAATAAGTGGCAGTGCTGGAATAGTAATTGCTCATATTTGAGTGCAGTGAGGGAGCAAGCATCCCCTGGAAGGAGGGATAGCCCACCCTAGCTGGGGAGTCATTTGTATTTACCTGGTGTCCAAGTATCCTTGCTTGGTGCTTTTAAAGGAGCTCTGTGGTCTTACCCATGCTTGTGTGTGTGGTCAGTCAAAGCAGCATTGCCTCTGATCTGTGGTGGAGACTGCCAGAGTGGGATAATGGAGATTTTTGACTTATGAGCAAATCCCACCCCCAGATTGCTGCTTACCCTATTTGTGTCCCCCACCCTGTAGATGGGTGACTCTTGTGAGCAGAGGGCTGAGGAGAGCTTTTGGGGGGAGTGGTTAATGTGTGTGGCTGTGTTACAAATTATGCAAAATTAATAATTGACAGGCTGTTTCAGGGGTGAGTCGCAATGAGGCTTCTACAGCTGGGATGTGGCTGTCTCTCAGTTTGTCCAGGACAAAGTTCCTTAAATAAATTACTTGGATGTAAGCACATCTGGCATTATGTAATTTTTTTCCTCTTTTACTAGGAAGTTGGAGAGCTGGAAACCAGCTTTCTCCTAGGATTGGTCCAGCCAGTGCCAAGGACTTAGCTTTTGGTCTGGGAGCCCTAACTGAAGCCAAGGCAAGGATGCAACATCCAGTGCTAACCTGCTGTCCTGCTGGGAGAAGAGCTTATGACACTGTCTGAACAAGGAGAGCTGAGAACAAATCCTGGAGGAACACCAGGAAATGCAGAGGGATGCCTTTCTTCCCAGTCTAGAGGACCTTGCTCCCAGCACGCAGTAAGTGTGAAGGGGATAGGCTTAGCGGGTGGTTGCCGCAGACCTTGTGGCTCCTCATCCTTGCACAAGTGCTGTGGGGATCATTGCTTGAGGCAGGCTGTGCATTGTTTGGTTTGAGCTAAGCCACAGCCTGCTTTTCTGAAAACGAGAGTCCTGCAGGCCTCCGTGTACAGGCCCCAACTGCAATGGCATGTGTCAACCAACGCTGAGTGCTCCTTTGAGTGTCAAAGTTTGCTTTTGTGGTCCAGCACAAGGGGTGATGGCAGTATTTGCAAAAATGCACACAAACCTCTCCTGGCAAAGCCAAGTCCCCAAGCTCTTGGCACCTTTCTCTGAAGACAGTGGACCAGGTCTCCCAGCTAGCATTGCGTGAGATTTCCCATCTCCCAGGGTCCAGGCCTGGAGAAGGCAGGTTCAGCAATGTTTCAGCTCAGAGGTGGCTGTGCACCCCAGTCCTTTGGCACCACATAGGTGCTGAGGATTGCATTGGGCACAACTGGTGTTAGCTCTTTTTGCAGACCTCCTTTTACCAAATGGGCAACAGCAAGGGAGGAGACTGGTTTTGTAACTCATTTTTAATAATTCTAAAAATTCTGCTGATTTGGTTTTTCACCTGACTTGCAGTAGAAGTGTCATTGATGCCCCAAAAGCACGCATTGAATGTAGGGGCAGGCATGCAGGCTGGGCACAGGAGGCTCAGGGTGCATGCCCAGAGGCAGTGGTCCTGGCAGAGAACACTCAGGAACACGCTGGATGTATTGGCCACGCCATGCTACGTTTTCCTGTCCTAATGTAAGTCTACTTTGCAGTGCTTTGGTCTAATGAGACTATCTTCCTTTGCTCCCTCCACCCAGGCCCTCAATAACGAATTCACCCAAAATGCTGACAATCTTCAGCACCCTTGTTGTGTGACCCACCATAACTGCCATTTCCCGGGACTGGGTTCTGGAAGAGGAGCAGAGATAATGTTAAATAGGCGGGAGCAGATGAGAAGGAGATAAAGGAATAAAGGGATGGGGGAGAAAGAGAAAGGAGGGAGGGCAGGAGGAGGAATGCAGAGGTATGTGGCTGCATGTTGTGCTGTGTTTATGCATAAACAGGCAGGCTTATCGATATCCAGAGGTGAGCGTGTGTGCGGGGTAATATCTCCTGAAACAATAGGCACTGCTTGACTCGGGGAGTGCTGTGGAGCCTCCCCCTCAGATGCTGCCGTGTTATCAGGTTGCAGCAGGCGTTCCCATCTAATCAGGGATCTGAGCCCCGTGAGCCGCACCCGGGGCTTTCAAAGCTTCTCTTGCAGCCCTCTTTTCCGTCTCTGAGGAGGGAGGGCAAGCAGGGACAAAAGGGGCCAACCATCTCTGGAGGTGGTACCTGGTGTGTCTGGCTGTCCCGCCTCACACCTTGGTGAGGATGGAGGAGCTGCTCATGCCACCACACTTCAGTGAAGACAACAGCAGGGTGACCCTGAGGACCTGGCCAGCCCTTGCCGGGATGAGAGAACACAGTCAGAGCCACAGCAAAGCACCTGCTTTGTTCAGAGTGGGGCAAACAATGTCAGAAGGGCCAAACCCACCATTTCACCCCCATCCCCTGTCCTCNTAATGAGCCCCTCCAGAAGGGGCTGCAAGGGAGAGGCAGGTGGGAATTTTGGCATTGTTTCCTTGCTAAGCAAGGGAAGAGGTGTGTGTTAATAAGGAGTCAGTGAGGAATTTAGGGAGGTGAATTTTACATTTTACAGGAGGAATCAGGGTGGGGTCTCATACAATTTTTAGGGCTCCTGGCCTTGGAGATTTAAAACCTTGGCCCAGGAGTGAAAGTGGGGAGCATGCTGGAGGGGACTTTGGCACAGGACAGGAGGGTCTGAGCTGGGTCAGGCATGCACCAAGCACCGCATAGCTTCCCAAAAAAATCAGCAAGAACAAGACTACCTCTGCACTTGTTCTTCCAGCTCCACTTCCAGGTGGAAATGAGAGCCAGATCTGGAGGAAATAAGTGATGGCTGGGCTTCGTGAGCATGTGGCTCCCTAAACTACCCTTTTCAGGGAATGGGAGACAACTGTCCTCAGGCCAAGGGGCTGATACACCTGGCCAGGCTGGATAAAACCTCCTGAGCATTATTTCTGTAAATGCTTCCATTTGGTCTGTATCACCTGCTTTGATCTCTATTGAAATGCCCTTCTATTAATAAATAACTCCATCTCCATTACACCATCTCCACAGCTCACGTTGGAAGAAACTGGGAATTTGGGTTTGGTTTTTATAGACATTAGAAATAGATTTTATCTTTATTAAGGGCTCTCTCTCCACCTCCTCAACCTTTGCTCCATTGCACGGAGCACAGCAGTGGCTGGAGCAGAGGAATCAGGTCCCTAGGCTGAACTCAGCATGGTGAGAGGAAGGAAAATCTCTTCCTGGTTTTGGCCAGGGCAAAAGGGGCTTAAAAGGGACGGGTTCATGTGTTCCATAGTATGATGTAAAGGACTCAGGAAAATGAAGAACTTTTGAATGAAGAATATTTAAGAATTGTATATTTTAAAGATTCGTCTCCTAAGGGTTTTGTTTGGTTTGGGTTTGGTTTTTTGGGGGGTTTTGTTGTTTTGTTTTGTTGGGTGTTTTTTTTTCTTAGTGGGGGTAGATAACTGACTTGGGAAATACATATAAGGAAACCTCCCTGAATGCAGACATGATGCTGAGCCACTGCCTGGATTTGGGGAAGATTTTCTTTTTTAAAACTGTGGACTTCAAACATTCCCTGGAAAATATTTCAGTTTTGAAGTGCATGGGTTGGTTGGGATTGGGCAGGGAAGTCACAGAGCATCATTCTTGTCCCTGGGTTGGATGGCAGCATGGTTTCTGGCAGGGAAATCAGTACATGTAAATCAGAATTGTGGTTTCCATGAATACTATCATATATGGTTTGGAAGCTGATTTTCCAAGAGCAGTCATGCCAGGAAAACTTGTGCTCTCACACAGCCCCAGGCAACAAACACAAGTGACACAAAGACGGTGAGGGTGAATTCATTTACAACTGTGACTATTCAAAAAGTATTTCTAAAATTTGCCTTCCCCGCTGTTCCTCCCCTGTCCCCCCCCTTCCTCCTCCCTTTCCAGCTATGCTGGAGTGAGCTAGGAGGTTTGGTATCCAGCCTTACGCAGTGGCTGGTGCTGGGCTGGCAGGGATAGGCGCCGCGGCCGGCATGCACCTGGGCACAGGTAAGGCTCTGGCTGGGTGGGGACTGGATTCCTTCCCAGCCCCTCTCGGCAAACAGCTCCTGCCCTGGAGCCCTGCGTTCCTCTGCCCTTATCTCCCTGCACAAGGCAAAGCTATAAATGTTATTGGCCATGAAGTTATTCATCCCCTTCAAAGTTAGGCGTATGCAAAACAGGCTCTCCTGCTAGAAATGGGAGCCTTCTGACCATGCATGAGGGCTTAAAGATTATTTATTTTAAGAAAAATCTCTCAGAAGTGCATTAACATAGAGTGACATTAATGGCACTGGATCTGTATAAACCTAATTCCATACGTTACCACAAGTAAATAACCACAGTTTTTTTTACAAGGTAAATGTACTCTTGATCCAAGGATGGCTAAACAGTGGTGCAGGACAGTGTGGCCTAGCTGGGCCATGCAGTTGGCAGTGGAAAGTATAAGTGAGAAGAGATATATGGGAGCTGGAGTTGGGACACAGGTCCTGTTTTCAGCACAGGCACAACTCATCTCAACTCATCTGGCACCAGGTGCTACCCCTGTGGGGCTCTGCAGCCAGCCAAACTGATCCATCATAGCTCTGGACAAACATGGTGATGCTTCTACCAGAGCAGCATGCAGTGGTGGGAGCTCTTGGCAGAGATCAGACTTTCAAAGCTCAGAACATCCCACTGCCATCCTCTGGGAGCTCATAAAATTAATTCTGGCTCATACCTGTCCTTGTTTTAAACCCATTCTTTTCCTAGGAATGATTCAGCTTGAGAAGGGAAAGATTTGCTAGCTAGTTTTTGGTTTTTTTTTTTTACTAACTAGGAGAATTCAGTGATGGTATGTAAAAGGATGGGAGATGTTACATCTCTGACATCTGAAGCTGGAAGAAACTGTTCTCATCTGTGGCTTTTCTCCTATTTTATTAAATTCACGTACAGGCTATGTTTGCCTGTATCACCCATTTTCCCCACACAGTCTGTTGACAACTCAAACCAAAACCTTTGCACCTCTTCAAGCCATCTGAACCTGGAAACCTCTGGATGATCCAGGCAACAGTTTCCAACTGCTCTTTTTCATCCCTTTCTCTTCTCCTGCCATGAGGCAGCGCTCTGTGGAGGATGACGGTGCTGGGGCAAAGCAATGTGAGACAGGGCTTTTTGGGGAAGTGAATGGAAGACCCCAATCAGCTTCTGTCCTGCATTTCAACTTCTGCAATCTGACATCAAACGTGTCACCGCAGCCTGAGCCCCCACGGGCCTGATGGAAGACCAAAAAGAGAGGGCTGGAGGCAGCAGATCCTAATCTTTATTAAATAAGAACAAAGCTTATGCCGGCTAATGAGAAAAACAAACCGATGAAAGATCCAGCAAGCTCCTCAGAAGGGCACAAAGAAATTCTCTCTGAACAAGAGCAGGCTAAAAATATTCCTGAATATTTATTTTGTTGGCAGAGGCTTCACAGGCTCCAGATTTGATGCTGCCTCTGTGAGGATTGGCATTGCCATGGCAGTGATTCTAAGGAGGGTTCTCCAAATGCTGCATGACACTCAGAGCCATGGCAGAAACAGCCTCACAGCCAAGATACAAGAGCATGAACTGCCTCAGCACTGTGAGGTGATGGCTGGTCCCTCTGCATCTGTTTCTCTAGGGATGGTGGAGTGTTTTACTGGGTTAGGTCTTGTACCCTGTTTTGAGCCAATCTGTAGGAACCAGAGATGCTGCAGGCACTTTTCTGCAGTTTCCTTTGCTTTCTCAATATGGATCCCTGTGCATGGAGTGCTGAGATTGCTGCCACTAAAGCTTGCACCTCTGCATCACAATGTCAGGGATAACTGTCAGATATATGGGAGGACTGGTGTGCTTATCCAGCCTGAGCCCAAAGTGTTTTGCCAAAACATCACCATGACCTGCTGGGCTTTGCCATCTCTAGGTCTTCTCTTAGCAGCAAGATGCAGCCTACATAGCCGTCGCTGGCAAAGATCTGAGCATTGTTTGCAACCAAACTCAAAACCACCTGAAGCTGCCTGGATTGCACACATAGCATAACAAACTCAAAGCAAGTGCCTGAGGAAACCAGTCAGGGCGGGAAGTGTTTTAGGAGGTCATGATCAGCCCTGGTGTGGGCTGTGGGCCCCAGTGACTGAGCCCATACCATGCAGGAGTTTGCAGAGATTCAGCCAACCTGGGTATTTGGCTCCTCCTGCCATTTCAACGGGCCTCTGTGACCTCTGTCCAGCTCATCATCTTCAGAGATGGTTAGTTTGAGGCAATGGCAACCGTGGCACTGGATCAGCCCACCCAGCCGGGGTGGGCAGAACCCTGCAGGTACTGCTCAAAAATCGTCTTCCAGCTTCACAACTGGCTCTTGCCTTCCCATAGAGGCTGAACACCAAACCTCAGCCTTGAGTGCCACTGAATTTGGCTGAAAATGTCACTTTTAAAGGCAAAAGTGATGCAGTGACAGGGCCTGCAGTTCCTCCTCTGCCTCTATTGACCATGAAACCTCAGCCTCTACTCTTTTAATGTGCTGTGGCTAAACTTGCTGCCAGCAGGTCAAAGGGAACATAATTTACTCAGGCTTTGATGCATTTGATACAGCTTGAGGTGAAAAGGGAGAAGGGGAGGACAGGAGACAGAGGGGATAAGCTGTGGTAAGGAAGGAAGAAGGTTGCCTGTTTGTATGTGAACTAGGTTAGTATGAATAGAGCTATTTTCTAGCCAAAAATGACTTAGTGATAACCAAAAGGGTTTTGACTGGACCAGGGGCTCCACATGCTCAGATACAGATCGGTGTGGTGGGTAGAAGGCAGCCTGAGCATTTGTTTGCAGGCCATTCTTTATCTCTCTCCAATTAGGACACTGGCAAGGGCAGGGGAGTGTTTGTATTCTATATTGCCCGCAGTGTCTTTTTACTGCTCAGGCAGGATCATGGGGCAGTCACAGTTCCCTCCCTGGCAGCTCTCATCCTGTTTGCATCCCCTTAACACCCTCCTTGTCTTAGAGCCCTTTATCAGAAGCCTCCCATTTTCCTAATGGAAGAAGGGTGCAAGGCACAGAGCAGGTAAATGAACCCACATGGTACCATAGGTGGGTTTTTAAGAAAGAGAACCCAGTGGTTCCAACTCTCCATCCCACAGAGCATGAGGAGCTCACAAACACTACAGACAGGCTGAATCAGGAGTGCGTGGTCCTTACCTGACCTTTCTTCTGGCTCTGGTTTTTCACACAAAGCTGGTCCAGATTGTCTCACCAACTCTGTCCAAGCTAGCATTGTGCAACCCTCATGATGCTATAAAAACCCCACCCTCTACCCTTCTTACTTCTCTAGCAACCATCATCAGCCTTGGAGAAAGTCAGGGGCAGTCAAGTGCCTCTTGATGTGTTGGGGTTTTTGGTTTTTTTTTTTGTACAGGTACCTAAGCTATCTCTTGGCTATAGACTTCAAGGCAGAACTGAATTAAAAACAGGAGCCAGCAGCATTTTGCAGAGCCCCTCCTGATAGCCATGCTTTTGGGTCACATCACATGTCTAGCTAGGCTGTGAACACTCGGGCCAGAATCTGTTGCTTTCAAACATGGCTCATTACTCCTTTTTTCTGTTTTGGAGGGAGAGGCAAATAGAGGGAAATAACAACATCCCTTGTGAGAACCTGGATATTTTATTCTCTAGCTTTTGTCTTGACTGGCCAGTGTTTATACAGGAGCAAAGAGGCCAGGAGGAAGCAAAGCAATGTGGCTGCTGTGGTTTCAGTTCTCACTCCACCTCACTACTGAGAAACTGGACCTGTGGTTTGGTTTGTGGCTGGGGGAGAAAAGGAAAACTCCTTGGATCTGATCCCTGCTGAGGATCTCACAGCCCTGCAGGAGCACTGGAAACGCCAAAGGAGCTTGAGAAAGAGGAGAGAAAAAACAGCCCCCCAACAAGCCTGGCTCCAGCAGCTCCTGGTGCATTAATATTCAGTGCAGCACGAGGGGTGTAAATTCAGTTCTATCTCCTCGGAGTCTGCCGCTGATGCCGCTCGTTTCACATAGATGTCACTACTGCCTTATGAGCGCTCCTCCGAGCCAGCCGCTTAAATGGACCCAGTGCATTATAGTAATGGAGTAACTGTATAAAAACAATGAAATCCAATCTCTTTAAACTGATTTGATGTCTGCCTGAACCACAACATTTCCTGCTAATGGCTTCCTTCATTTTGTAACCGTGATCTCCACCTGATCAGATTACAGCTGTTTTTAATTACAAAGCTAATAGAGTTTGTAGGCAGTGTCAGGCAGACGGCGCATGCCTGGGGTGGGCACAGGGTGGAGGGGAACTGGTGGCGCTCTGAGTGACTCTGCTAACACACTCAGCCTGTCAAGCCAACTGTCAAAACACTGGGAGCAGGGGGAAGCTAGGAGGGACAGTGATTTTTTTGGCATGAAGCCAGCATGCCGGTCTCGGGGGCAGTGTGTGCAACAGCAGAGAGCCCTGGGTTGTGCTCCCACTTCGTGCTCAGGATGCCTCGTCACCAGACTGGGCAGCTGGTGATGCTCAAGGGATTAGTGGCATGTTTGGTGCTCCTGCAAGACAGGCGCCAGCATCACAGAAAGACAGAAACAGCTTTTCTTGGAGATGAAGGGTAAAAAAAAAAACAAAAAAACAAAACAACAACAACAACAACAACAACAACAAAAAAAAAACAGAAAAAACCAAAAAAAAAATTGGAACCAAAAAAAACTAAGAAAATGAAAAAGACCAGGATAGAGATGCATGGTAGCATTTGACTTCTGCAACCAGTAGGGCAGGGAAGAGCACTGCATAACTGATAGTGGAAAAAAAGCCCTCCAGAGTGATGTCTTTCTTATGGGATAGTGCAGTCAGCTGTGGGGTCTGCATCCTCCATTTCAGTCCAGGCAGCAAAACACCAGGGACCGTTTCCACAGCTCAGCCCTGTCCCAGGTGGCCTAGTTTTGTCTATCAGTTCATTTGTGTACTGATTGTTCCATCTCTCTGGGTTAGAGGCATGGGAAGATGTGGCTACTGCAAGGGGCCCCCAGTGAGATACTCTGGTGATGGGGAAAAAGCTGTATTAGAGATAGTGGTGGGTAGCTTGTGCCGATGGTTAGGATTCAGTTGAGTTTAGGATCAGTTGAACTTGGTTGAAAAATTGCAGCTGAGAAACAGCAGCATCTTCTCACCATCCTGCCTTGCCATGTGAACATCTTTCATGGGCTGGTGGAGCTACTCTCATCTACCAAAGCAAGTCAGATGACTGAGTGGTGAGCAGCTGGGAAAGGATTGAGAGCAGGCAGGAGGAGCATCCTGACTCAGCCAAGCCTCTGTGGGGTTGTCCCCAGGTGGTGTGACCAATGCCAGAGGTGCCCTGCTCGATTCATTCTGTTGTGGGGGATGCTTGTCTCTCACTATTGTAATGCCAGGACTACACATGTCAGGTTACACACCAGCCTTGTAAATGATTTAGGGCCCACATCAAGAACGCATCAATTATGTACCCTGGGACTTAATTATTTAGCTTGACAGGAGTCTCTCCCCTTAATTTCATTGTCTTCTTGGTCTCACTTTCACAACAGAGCCACGGATGCTTTGCTGGGGTGTGTCACTGCATGTTTCTTCCCCTTTCTAGTATTGCCCAAACTCATCTGTTTCCCCCTTCCCTTGGTGGATAGGGAAAACAAGACCCAGATGTTAATTTAGGGCAACATGAGCATCTGAGCCCATGCTGTGCCCTCTGCCCCTGAGTTGTATTGGGCAATGGACTCTGCCACTGATCCCAAATGAACAAATTTAGGAGGCTTTGGAGATGCTGTAGGTGAGCTGGGTGCTGGGATGAATTTTTGTAATTTCTGAAGTCCTTTATGCTACCTGATTGCCCACAAGCAGCCAGAGAAGATGACTTCAACCCTTCCAGGGGCTTTGTGACAGCACTGAGTATACTACCTGGGCACAATGGTACCTGCATATCACACCTGCATGGGCTATCATTTGGGTCAGTACTTTGCTCCTCTCATTCCCCCAACTCTTTCCTTCTCCTCCCACCTCTTCCTTTATCTGAACTTTTAAACCCCATGTCTGGTACAGATTTTTACAGTAACTCAAGCCTCTGAGAATTGTTAATGCCGTGCTGTTTTCACAGCAACATTAATATGCACTGCAAAAACGCTGAGTATCAAAAGTCAGTCATTGCTGCTGGGGGGGCTGCAGGTCATGGCAGCCATGGGAGAGCAGGAGGCGAGGACATGGACATGCTCCAGGGACACAGCTCAGGCAGGCAAGGCCCCAGATTGACAGGATTTCCTCTCTGCACCATCTCTTCACCACGTCTTGGTATGTCTTTAAACATGTTTATTTTCCAACCATTAAAAACTACCTTTTTCTAGAATAAATAAATGAAACTAAGACCAGGAGCCCAGGATTTAAAAGCAGCCCTACAAAAACAAAGCAGTGTGTGCAGATCAGTTGTCACCAGCAACCCTACAATAACAAAATAATACATGCAACCCCATGCAATGCTTAAACAACCGCTATGGGCACGGGAGGGAGGAAATGCATTTTTCCAGTGTCAATCTTGAGAAGACTTTGTTCTGCAGTTAAGTTGAGGGTCAGGAGGGGGATGTAAAGACCAAAACACCTTGAGTGGCGTGACTTTAATGTCACGCAGCCTGCAGGGTCTTTGGACACGCAGCAAACACTGCTTTGTTAGCACCGGGTTTAATAGCCAGGAAAAAGAAAAGAAAGAGAGGTTTTGTGATGAAACAGGAAGTTCCCTCCAATCTTGGAGCCTCTGAAGAGTTGTCAAAGAAATGAGAAGCCCGTATATTTGAAAAGACTCCGGGATGTGGAGCCAGAGGGGGCAGGGGAACACGGGGAGGGAGGCACCAAGCACAAACCTCCAGCCTCACGCTGTTTCGGTTTTTTGGGGTTTTTTTATTTGTTTTGGGTTTTTGTGTTTTTTTTTTTTCCCTTCACCTATTCATTGCTTAATTATTTTCTTTCTGACACATACACAGACACTCTCTGAAGTTAGCAGGAGTTTCCTCAGAGCTAGAGCAAAGCCCAAGTCCTACATCTGGCCGTTGCCAGCGCGGCTTTACCCACACCTTACTTTAGAGTGGCAAGTGGAAGTAGCTCTGCAATCCAGGCTCTGCTAATGCCTGATGCACAAAACCATTTTTTTGAGGAAGTGTTTCTGGAGTTTGAAAAGGTCTGGTTAGCTGGCTTATTTATTTATTTATGCTTCTTGTATTTTAGGGGCATGGCACTTCAGCATGGCTGCAGGAGCAGATGAGTAATGCCTCTCCTTCCCAGAGTGTCTGGTCAGCCAAGTCACCAAAGAAAATTCCTGCATGATTTCTGACGTGTTTCCTCATAATTTGAAATACAATTAGCATAGTTTGGTGGCTTAGCTATTACTAGAGGGAATCTGTTTGCCTTAGAAGTGATAGTGGTGAAAGGCTGATCAAGGCTGAGTTTAAAGGCCTGTTAAATGCCTGTAAAGGGAACTGGACACTAGACATGAGAGAGGCTTTCAGTCGAAGACATCAGGAGGATGCTCAGCCCTGAATGAATACCCGCATGTCTCATTTCCTTGCAAGCCCAAGGCTGGGGCTTTCTTCCTACCAGCCAAGGGAAACATGATCTGCCCTTCCCCAGGCAAAAACTGTTGGTGATGAGTTGCCTTTTCTCTGCACAGGGTGCCCGTTCTAGTGCCCAGAAATGGCAAGACATGAGAATTGATGTGCCTGAGAGGGAGCACCCAGCTGCTCAGCAGAGAGGGTGAGTCTGGTGAAAGGGGAGTGGAGGAAGAGCCAAGAGACTGTCACAGCACTGCGCTTTCCTCTGTGCTACTTGTACGCTTGGGACCAAATTTAGCCTGGCGTAACTCTGCTGAAGTCACCAGGGATTAATTTGGCCTCTGGTGGCTCCATTGTTTTCACTAAATGAGTCAGAAGAAGCAGCCTATTCTTATCTAAGCACAGTGGGATGGTGACAGTAATGGCTTGGTGAGGCAGACCCCAAAAGCAGCATTACTAGGACCCAGGACCAGGGCTACTACAAGCTGAACAGGGCTGCAAGAGGAAATGTTTTGACATTTGGGTTATAGATGGAGGCAGGCTCAGCGTGGGCGCGCTAGCGGTGCTCACCGCTGCTGAAGGCAGAGGGGAAGGAGGCTGTCAGGTTCCCTGAATATTCAGCGGTGCCGTTTGGAGTTCCTCAAAACTTCGGCCACCGGAGAGGGAAGCTGTGGCCTTGGAAGGGGTGTGTGGTGTCGAAGGGGACTTCACGCCGCTTCCCAGCCCAGTGAGAAAGGGAGCCCAGTCTAGAAACGTTCAAAGTACAACCAAGTGCATCCCTGGGCCGCTCCTGCAACTGCTAGAGGCTAGGTGTGGGAAACGATGGATGGGAGAGAGCAAGGGCTGGCACAAAGCTGGAGAAGATATCTTGAACTGCTGGCCCAAGGCAATGTGCCTGTTTGGTGTCTTTTGAATTCCCTCAAACTTCTGGGAAATTCAAGATGAGTTGGGAAACTGTTTTTTTCCAGCCCAGGTTAGGTGTGAGCTGTTTCCCAGGAGAGAAAAATTTGCTGCATGGGTTGCAGAGGCGCCCCCCCCCCCCGCCCCAGGCTTTGGCCAGCTGGAGGGCAAATTGAGCAGGCAATGGAAACAAAACTGTTTTGCCCTTCTCAAGCCTGTTGCTGTAACCACTCTCCCCATTTCATGCTGTGCCCACTGGGTAAATAATCACAAGACTTCCGTGTCTGAGGCTGTCAACCTGGCACCTTTTGCCATGGCTAAACACACTTTAAAGGCAGTACAAGGGCGGATCTTCTGAGGACAGTGATAACAATAAGTAGGAAGAGTCGGGAGAGCAGACCTGGAGCCTCACTGCTCCCAGTGCTCCCGCACCTCTGTGGCTCGAACAGGCTCATTCCCGGCGTCAGGGGACGGATAATAAGCAGAGCCACAGCAGCTATTCAGGAGGCTCTGACCCTGGCTAGGTAACTACATAATGAGCCTATTTGAATTGCTCCCGTCCCTGCCAAAGGGGTGGAATCGCGGGATGCTTTTGTTTGCAATAATGAACCTGTAATTATGCTACATTTCTTGGTTTTAGCCACATTTTTTGTGTGCGTGTTGTTCTCTTTGTATTGACAGATTTATGGCCAGGATACTCTACTGCACCAGCAGCCGTACGGCACTGTGTGGAGACCGTCTGACTGTCGTCTTGGGAAGGTGTGGGGAGAGGGGGGGAGGGAGGTGTTTTTGCACTACCTCAGCCCCTGAAGGGTTAAATAAATGCATTGAAATTATTACAAACGGCAGAGGTGCTGCCTTTCTGAAACTCACTGGTTTCAGCAAGGAAAACAACCAAAAAAAAAAAAAATCTTTTGAGCTCCAGGTGAAATAAAAAAAAGTAAGGAACGATTAAACGGCATAAATAAATAAATAACACACACCAGATTTCAGCTCCAAGGCGCTCAATAAAATTACACTTTGAAATGCAAGGATTAAGCAGGGTAGGTGACAAGGTAACTTTGTTAACAGGCTAATCTCTCGCCTTAACAGAGACAGGGGATTTATGTGTGACTGCACAAAACTGTTTTATGGTCTCTTTTTCCAGATGGAGATGGTAGGAAGGGGACAAGACGAGATGGAGCAGGGTTGGATGTTTTAGAGGCATTTGTAACATGGATTTGAACTGAGGGGGGGGGTGGGGGGATGTGTTCTTTTGGGATGTTTTGTTTGGGGTTTTGTTATTTATTTGTGGGGAGTTTAAATAAATCTGCTTGGAAATAGATTGCCAACAATCAGCTGTTTCCAAACAGTTCAGGTAGGGCATGATGACGATGTCACAGGATGATGAATAATTGGGTAAAAGTGTTTGTAGTGTCATTTCTCCCTGAATGGTTTTGTTTGTTATCATATAAGAAGTCAACCAGCACATGGGCTATTCCAAATGTTATGTCAAGACTTGTTTACCCTGACTCTTTCTCTGAATTTCAGCACTTCTTCACTAGAGGATGTGCGAAATCTAAATCCAGGTTACTTTTTTTCAAATGACTTCTCTGTTCCTTGTGAGGAATAAAAAGAGAGGGCAAAAAGGTGTGTGGGGGTGGTGGTGGTGGAAAGAAAGCTTTATGTCTTTACAGTTATGTCTAAATGTTACTAAAATGTGACAGTGATGGGCAGGTGAATCCAAAATGATGACTGGATTTCCTTGTGAGGGTATGTACCATATTACACCCACTTGAATGTACCCAGGGTCTGGCAACACACTGGCAACCCTTTCTCTGCATCAGGCAGAGTGCTCCTCACTTTGCAGTTTAACTCTCTTGCCAGTGTGGATCTCCATGGTGAACCAGAGGAGGAGAGGTAGGGGAGCACCCATGAGCTCAAACCTTCTCCAGGTTTCTTTGTTTCTGGATACAAACAACGAGAGAAACATCTCCTCCTTAATGTTCATATGAAATTCAACAGAAAACAGCAGAATGAATGTGTTCTCTGGTTTAAAATAGAGCTGGTGAAAATATTTACCATCTTGTATTTGTTGCAGCATTTTTGGGGGTATTTGTGCTGGCTGCAGTCGGAGAGACCAGTTGTGGAAGGAAACTTAGTGTCAAGTCCCCAGCCCATTTACAGATCCATGCATTGGACCATTTCTGGATGAGATTGCAGTTTTCTCAGGTGAGTGAAGGTGATCTCGTCTATGAGGGCATGGGAACAAAGGTCCTTGTGAGGGAGGCTCTGCCACCAGGTCGGGGAAAGTTGCTTTTCCCTTTGCTTTAGTGCTTGGGTGGCAGGAGGATTATGAACCTCAGCTGAGTATGACTGTTTCAATGCTTCCAAACCATCATAGAGTCTTCTCTATTAATGCTGAAAACCAAAACAAACAACCAAAAAACCCACAACAAACAAACAATTTACATGGTCAGACATTACCCCCCAGCCTGTGGATCTCAGGTTTATGTCCATTTCTGCATTGCAAGCTGCCTTTGCAGGAAAGAGCCTGTAAAGGCTTAGTGCTTCTGCCCAAAACAACCATGACCACCTTGCCCGCAGACGTGTCAGCAGGTCATGGAGCCAACAGGAGTACAGGCAGAGGTCAGAGCTGCAGTGGTGTGGCAGGAGGGGAGATGGGAAGACAGGGCAGAGCTGTCACACAGCACAGCAGGTCACTATTTCCCCTGGCTAGCCATCTGACTCTCCAAAAAAAATGCCCAACTCTGGGCGGATCCGAGTGAAAATGACAGAAGTGTTGATCCAAGCCCCAGCCACAACTTGGCCAGTGGGGGGACAACAGTGATAACCAGACCACTCTCAACGCAGTTTGCAGGTCACAAAAAAACTCATCCACTCGCTGCTGTGCAAGGGCTTGAGCTTACATGGGACCAGGTGGGCTGCCATGTGCCAGGTCCTAGCAGGGCTCATCAGAAGTGGATTGCTGACTGTGAGCACATCAAGTGAATGAACATAACAGAAAGTACTTATTATGCTAAATATCGTTAACCCCAGCACTGGACTTTATCCACCATTTGGGTGCTAAAATATATTCCAACTGAGCAGCAGACGCATATTCTGTGCAGGAATCTGACCAATTGTTTCCCTTCTCTCTCTTATCCTTATACCTTAAATCATTTTGACCTTTAATTGGCCCTAATTTGCCCACAGACAGCCCTGGGACCCTTCAACACATTTGCTTGTAATTGGGTCCCTTTGTTATTTTTCCAGAGAGCCACTGCTGGTCGTTTCTTTTTGAAAACACTGTGGCATGTCATTGAGAGCGGAGCCGCTTTTAAATTAGCCCTGCTGGGGGCCAGGAGAGCCCTGTGAAAAGCCCAGCAGAGAGAGACAGGGCTATCTAAACGCAATTATCATATCACTGTGAAAACGTGAAGCCAGCCTGAGCCTAAGCAAACATCACACGCCCCTCGGCTGGAAAGTGCTGAATGCTTTGGTGGGAGGCCGTGGAAGAGGTGATCCTGCCATCACGCCTTTCAGCCATGAACCTCTCTTGCTGGGAATGTAACCTGGCCATGTGTTTTCCGCAGCAATTTTATTTAAATGCACTTTATTCCAGTATAGTGGTTTGCAAGCAATGGCTCTGGTACAGCTACAGGTCACTGCACTGCAGAACAGGAATAAAGATCCAGAAGAGGAGCAGCAGCAGCAGCAAGTGACTCTATTAGCAGACAGCACTCTCCCAGTTAAGGCCCTGTGTGTGCTATTAATCTGGCTGTGGCCACAGTTTGCCCCTAGCCCAGCTCATAATGTCATCAAGATCTTAACTGTCCAAAGCTAAGTTAGAACATCAAGGGATAATACTGCAGCTAGATAGCATCTGCGCTGCCTCCTGCGCTAATGGACAGTTGTTCTGTAACCGAGTCTCCTGGCTCAGTTAGCCCTGCAGCGTGGAGACCTTGCTGCTTTAATATTCTCTCTGTGCAGACCTTAAAATCAAGTTAAGTTACAGCCCTGTCAAGCCTCTGACCATGGGTTGTTGTGCCAATGGTCCTCTTGTCACCAGCTGAGATGGAAGCTGGTGCCCAAGCAGTTGGGACCTGCAGCGTGTCCTCTGAATTATTTTGGCACCAGATCTCTCTCTTTGAGCTTACCTCCCATGGCTTAAAGCATTCATGCAGCCAGCACCCATGGACTTCCACAGTCTCGGAACAGGTTAGCAAACTGCATCTCTTATCTATGTCTGGGAAAAGCAAAGGCTGGATTTCTGCCTTGGGGAGTTTTGTAACAGGTCAATCTGTCTGTGTGTGGCTCCAGCAAGGAAAAGACACTGCTCTTCTCACCTGACTGACTCTAGTGGAGGTCAGTGATGATCGAGGAGAGCTTGCCACTCTGCAGATGTAGCAGTTTTGATGATGCCTCCTCTTCCTCAAGGTTGTGCTCTGAGACAGGCATGGCAATGTGGTGATTGTGATGCACACATTTGGGAGGAAGACAAAGTCCTGCCTTGCTAGCAGAGCTGTTAAATCATAGCTTATTAGGAATCGTAGATCATTAGGAACAGACAAACCTCACACACAAGTTCTCCATGGATATTTCTGCATCCGAGAGACTGTAAGCTGTAGCCTCTAATGGTCAAGGCATCTAATTAGAGTTGAAGGCAGATGAAATTAGCTCAGTAAAGTGAATCTTAATAGTTGGCAGCAAAACTCCTAGTTGCATAAAGTTCCCACCGCAATTCGGCAACACGTAACTGGCTTTAAGGTGCTAGGGGAAGAAGTCCATCAAAGTGCCCTACCTTCCCTCCCCAGGTCAGATCATTCTCTCCCAGAGCCATGAAAAAGGGGTAGAACCCCTCTGCCCAAACCCCCACTAGTTGCAGCAGCTCACCTGAAGCTCTGAGTTACACTGGCACAGGAAAGTTCCTGGGTGTGACCAGAGGGAGGATTTCAGCCTAGAGTCCTGCAACTGCAGCCAAGAAAAGTCCTTTTCTAAAGACAGTATGGAGCAAAGAGGCCTGAGGCTGAGGTTTGGGATCCATATGGTGCACTCAGGTGTGTGTGGGTCCTTCTTTGGAAGATGGGATAGGCATAGGGATCAAAGTGGAGCTGGACACTCTGGAGTCTGCAAAACTGAAGGTGGGAAACATATTTCTGTAGTCATCTTCAGCATCTGCATCTCTCTTTTGACTGAACTGTGCTTTTTTTCTCGTTGTTGGGGTTTTTTTTGTTTTTGTTTTTTTTTTTTTTAATGGTGTTTCTGTCCAGCTTACTTAGGATCCAAGGCTTTCTATTTCTGCTAATGAGGTCCTAGTCAGACATGGGCTTTTACTGGAGTTCAGTAGTGGATCTCTGCTGCACAGCTGTAAAAGAGGACAGAGCACACCCCAAAGCATTTAGTATCAGGCCTAGTCCTGGCAATGCTGGCCCCTGTAAGTGTGTTCAGACAGATGATCCTTCCCCTGCAGCACAGAGTGCCCAGGATTCTTGCATACGTAAATGTTTGTAGAGCAAGGCTCTGTTTGTGTTGCCGATTTACTAACTTAAGTTTACGTTTAAGCTTCTGATGCTCAGTTCATTTTTTACTTTTTTTTTTTTTTCTATAATGCATCTGTAACTTTAAGGAAAGATTTGTTTTGTTTTGTTTTGCCTTTTAAGCAGATGTCTGAAATGTTTCTTGTTAGTTCAGCATGTTGCTGTAGTAGATATAAAGTCTGGCTCCAGCGATTTGAGTTGGGATTTCTAATCCTGAGCAATGATGGAGAATGAGAACTGTACTGTACAAAAACTTGTCAACTCTTCACCACTCCTGATGGTCTTTTGTCTCAGTTACTCCTTTTAAGATATGCTTTCTCCATTTCATGAGAATGTTGGACCATTACATAGGTTTGTGCTTGGTGCTGGGTCAGAAAAGCGATCATCTGTCTCCTTCAAACGAGAGAAGCACAACAGAACATGCCTGCATATGCCAGCTGCTTTTAGAGGCCCAAAGCCTTTCTGGGGTCTTGGACAAAGCCAAAGCATCACATCCTAGCACAGGAAGATGTCCATGTCATGGAAGCCCTCTGACAGCACCAGTTTGGTCTGATCCAGGTCAGTGACAAAATGCTTTATAGCGGGTGGTGCTGTGGGAGTTTGCTCCTGTCATGCTCTGCAGAGGGTACAGATCTTCAGGGCTGTCATTCTAGCACTGGAAAATTTCCCTTTCAACAATTCTCCTTTTTATTAAAACAAAATAAAGGCCAAACACTCAGAGGGAAAGAAGTCATTTCCCCAAAATGATCAGTGATGAATTTGGGAAACTTGAAGGGAGGGCAAGGAGCTACAGCAGAGAGTGAAATCTGAGTGACTTCCCTGTGAGTGGCCAGGGAAGCTTTCGAAGCCATCACCCCACCATCCCCAGTGCTGCAGGAAAACCTTGGCAAGCAGAGGAGCTCCTGCCACTGCCACTGCCTGCTCTTTTTGCTGTCAGGTAAAGAGGACGGACTCTCCTTTTTCAGCCCGTTCTGCTCACACAATGGGAGAGAGGGAGCAGCGCCAAATTTACAAGTGTGAGCCCTTAATGCATCAGGTTGAACAATGGGCTTCGGAGGCGTCTGCCTGCTTGTGCCGAGCAGTACAGCTAGTTCTGGCTACCCAGTGCCATGGGAAAAAAACTCATTGTCCTGGCAAAATGCTCCCCAGAACGAAAACACCCTCCTCCTCCTTTCTTCAGCTTCCTAATGGGAGGCAAAATAACAAACTGGGCCCACAATTAAACGAACATGCCACTAACCAAGTAGGGCTCAAGTGTAACAGATGTTGTTGCAGTTGGACCAGGCTGGGGGCCAGGAGTGAGCCATGCTGGCTGGCTGCGCCTCCCACAACACTGGCCCTGAAAGGGTTTCTTTGCCACACCATGGCCTTCTCCTTCCACCAATCTTTCTTGCTCCTTCTTGGGTGTGCCTTTTCCTTGCTCTCCTTCACCTCTCAGTGCAGCCCTTCAGACCATCTCATCCAGCTGTCCCACTTCCTCCCAATGCCTTGTGAATCACTTCATCCTTTTCAACTTTTAACATTCAAACCCACTGATTTTAGTTCATAAAAGCTCACCAAGTACTAAAAAGTACTTTTTAGACCATTTTAATAGAGGACAATACAACAGCTATTTTTCTCCATTTCTTTTTTCTTGCTTGGATCCAGGGCAGGGACCAGTTCTGAACCCTCACCAGCACATATCCTCTATGAGAATCCTCAATGCCACCTCTTAGTTCCTGCAGCCTCCCTGAGTTTGGTGGTTGTAGTGCAGCTAGCTGTGGGGCTGCATCTGGGCACATGTGAGATTCCTACCCCAAAAGTGCTGGCCCCTCCTCTTGCTGTGTCTTAAAATCATTGACACTTTTGCAGAACAAGAAATTTGGTTCTAGAGAGGTGGCAGAAATGGCTAAAGAGGGGAAATACAAGGGAAATCATATTCTTTCCATGTTTGGCTGAATCCATCTTACTTGGGACTCCACAACTCTGGTGCAGACCATGATGGAAATCTTATTGTTTCTGAGGCTTAAAGTCGCTAAGTTCCAATCTGGCACTGACTGATGCTTCTGACAACCTGTGCACCACTGAGCTCTGCTGGGATCTGCTCCTTCCAACTCCACATCAAAGGGACCAAAGTAATTTGGCACATCCCCGAGCTGGAGGCTGGTTTGCCGTTCTTGCTCCCCTGCAAAGCTGTGGCCTGGTCATACACTTGTGGAGGAAACAGAAGGACTCAGGTTCAGTGAGATCCCAGCAGCTCTCTGAGGTTGGGGACAGTCTTCAATTGTCTTTGTGTCATTCCCTAGAGTAAAACCTTTCTCATTGTCACTAATACTTTGGTGAGGTGTTTTGAAGAGGAATGGAATGTGGAGCATTGGTGCCCATAGATTTTTTTACTTGTCTTCTTTTTCTTGCTTGTCTTTCCAAGTACAAACTCCTGTGCAGTGGGGTTTTGCCTTGCCCCAGGTTGTCATAGCACAGTGACTTCTGCAACTATTAATAGAAGTCTGAAGAAGTAAGAAAAATTACTTCTCTTTCTCCTTCAAGCAGAAGAGCTGGAAGAAGTGAGAAGATCCCTGCAATCTCCCGAGTTGTCTCAGAACTGTGACTACACCAGTCCTAAGGCACTCAGAGTCACAGCTTACTAGGCTGGAGCATCCCCCACCTACCATACTCAGCAGTGATGTGGAGTAGAAAAGGTAAGCAGGTCAGAATGAAGCCTTGCTTGGCTTACCCCATTTATTAGGCAAGATGGGCTGGATACCCAGGGTCACTGGCAATATTAAGCCAACATTACCTCTCAATGCTCTTCTTTGATAAAGAGTAAGCCAAATGCATGGTCATTATGGACCAGCTCTGCTGGTTCACCACTCCAACAGTCAGAGCAAGTGCAGCACAGCCACCAATAGCTCTAGCCAGTGCTGGCTCTCATGTGCTCCCAGATTGCTAGCGCAGCACTGAGTGGTGTTTCTGCTTGTGAACAAACAACAAAGAGCACTTAGCAAAAAGCATTCCTCCTGTCAAAACCCCTTTCCAGTTCAAAATGAAAACCAAGGCCAGGTGAACATCCAAGTACTCCAGACCACGGTGGTGCTGAAAGTAAATCACAGTAGTTCAAGATAAGCAACCACAGATCAGTGTATTTACCACCCAAGAGTTGGTTTCTTATACTTTTGAACTACTAAGACAAAGCACCTCAGATGGAAAATTTGATCAGCGTCTTGGTTTTGGCTTCCATTTTCATAGCTGATACACACAATGTGTGTACATATCTGGCTATGTGTTTGATAAATACAGCAGCAGTTTTAAGAGGTTGACTCCATTAGAAAAGTTGATGACATGAGTTTAAAAGACTAGGAATTACCCTCTAGAGGTCGATGCAAAATTATCAGGCTTCCAGACACTCAGGAGAAATCCTGTCCTATAAAACACTGGTGCTTTGCTCAAGAAATCCATCCCTTTTCTCACAGCCCTTCACTCTTCACCCCACCCATCCTTTCCCTCATTTGAAACACAAATTTACCTCTGTTCAGTTCCTACTCTGTTGCCCACATCATCTTTTATTTTCACAGCAGCTTGGCAATGCAGCTTTTGAGACTAAGAGGTATACACCTTGTCACAGCAAGGTGTCAGGGCTGTGGCTGCACAGCAGCATCCACTCTCTCAGTGGCTTTGGGGCTTACTGGATCCCATGCTGAGCAGCAAAAAGAAAGTCATTTTTGGTTGGGTTCATTTTACACCAGCTCAGAATGTTAAGGCAGTTCTTTAAAAGGTCAAATGAGAAAGGGAATGGAAAAGAGAGAGATCATGTAGGACAGCAGTGTTCAGCAGAGAAGTTGTCTAGGAATGCTGCAAAGCTGCTGCATCCAGACCTGTTTTTGCATGAATGTTTGTCCTGGTTCTTGCTGAAGGCATTGACTCAAAATACTGTTTAACAGCAGAACTCCTCTTAGTCCTATCCCAGTAAAGATCTATCTGACTTCAGTATTTTAAAACCCATTTAACTGAGGCCTTCTGTAAGCAGGACTATTTTGATAGAGCTAGGGAACTAGTGACACAAAGAGTTGACAACAGAAATAGTTAGGCTGGCAGATTAGAAGAGTTGGCAACATCTGAATGGGAGCCATGAAAAGCAGCTGTGGATAGACACCTCTGCACGGAGAGCAGCTGCAGATGTATCAGGATGCTCAAACTAGGACTTCAGTCACTGTTTCATCAGGCCAAATGATGCAACAGGTTGAATCAGTCCACAGCAAACAAAACCAACCCTGAATGCCTGTTCATAAAACCAAAGGGAACTTTTTGGGGGAGATTTGAAAAGATTTGGCTAACTCTCCAGCGTTCTTTTTTTTTTTCCCTTTTGTGGATCTAGCACCTGGTTTAATTCCTATCCCAGACAAAAGCAGAAATGCCAGGATATCACAAGAAGTTGTTGGTCTCTGTAGCTCTTTGGGCCAGGTAGAAGAAGAATTAAGTGGAGGTTTCTCATGAATTATCTACTTGTTTTCTAGAAGTATGTCTATGTGGTCTTGAGTGTTTTAGCCTCTGCTGGAGCAGCTACTTTGAGGCACCAGCAATTGCAGCGTTCCTGACTGATTTTACTCAGATCCCATGAGCTCTTAAGTGTAACCTGCATGCATTGTTTCAGGTGTAAATGAGCATTTATTGGAAATAGAAGGTAAAGTGAAGAAGAAACGCCCCATGTGACACAGAGCAAGGAATGAAGGCAGGACTGAGAAATGCTGGAAGATACTGCATGACAGTAGTTCCCAACCATTGTAACAACCTTCAGGAGAGCTGCTACCAACCACTTTGTAACAGCCCTGAGGGACCGGGGACAGATCAAGTGAGATATCAGTGAGTTTTGTCACCCTCACAGTACCAAAACTCAGCATGACTTGGAAAGCTAAGAATCTGGGATTTTTTTCTTTCTGGGAAATGGAGATCTATGGATGCCAGCTGATGAGGGCTTCTGACAGGAAGTGCAAACCAGGAGCATTACATCAGCCTGTGATCTGCTCACCCTTAATCCAGTGGTTGCTTTTTCTTTTAGAACTTTCTTCAGTTCCTCCTGGATGGATCCATCTTTTTTGCAGAGCACTAGGGATGCAGCGCCATGCTCATGCAGGTCTGCAGGAGCCTTGCTCATTCCAGTGCCAATATCAGGAAGAAAAAGTGCTCTTTTCCAGCTCCAGACCAGCTCTGGAGGAGCCCTTTGCCCTCAGGCCACTGGTGACAAAGTGCCTGACATCCATGTATGCCTGCAAGCATGCAGTAAGATCTCTCTGATGCAAAACCCCTGTGGCTGTGTGCTGTTCTGTAAAGCAGCCTCCATGCTCTTTGCATTTCAGTCCCAGGCATCTACATCCAATCATCTGGGAATCTTATCCTTACTGGCATAAGGTCCCTTCTGCTCCATAATTACAGGGGCCAAACTAAAATCGGTCCTTAAACTGTGAGTCAGGGGATCAGGATGTTGCCTAAGGTATCAAAACTTCCAGCAATAAAGGGGACATCATCGTTAGCCAGCTCCCTTCGGGGGCTGGTATGTGGCAAGCACTGGAATGCACCACTTTTCTTCTTCTTGCTTGATATAATTACTTTCAGTGTTATTTAAAGCTCTGACTAATCACATGGCAATGGCCAGGTTTATAATGCAACAGTGTGTAGCCTGGAGCAAATTCTGACATAATTACACTGTATAAATTCCCCCATTAGAAATGACACTGCGTTGGCATTGTGTACAAAGCAGCCATGGTCCAGTCAATTGGGTCTGTGAAAATCTGTCTGACAATTGTTTACCCTGTTGGTATCTTATTGACACTTCCTACCATGATGAAACTGTTACATGACAGCGAATGGGAGCCAAAGGCTGAACGAATCTCTCATTTCCTCTCCCTTGTTTCAGATGCGGTCATTTTCTTGCCTGGTATTCTCCGGATGAGGGCTTGCTCAACTCTGATTGCTCCGAAACAGAAAGAGGAGCATATGGTTATGGTACAAAATCACAAAAGCCCATAGAAATCCTGGTTGGGTTGCATCATTTCCCACAAGGAGAGACTACTCCTCTAGGCCCCGTCCCTCCACTGCAGTGTGGTTGTGGGCTATTTTAGGATTCCTTCCAACCTGGCATTGCCATGGCAGGGTTGTGGGAGCCAAGCTGTTCTCCCGCTGCTTTTGGCATGTGTCAAGAGAGTGGCAGGGCATCATGGTGGGCTAATTTGTCAGCCCCCGGCATGTTATGCTGCAAAATGATTGCATGACATATTTGTTTTGCAGCACAATGTCAGGATTGTGGTACTTTTGAATAGTGTCTTGGTTGGGAGGAGGATGAAACTCTTAGGGCTGTGGCAAATGTTGTTTGGGCAAAGGAAGCCAAATTCGTTACTAGTTTTGAAGCACTTAGTCAGGACAGTGCAAGGATTTTATCCTTTTTGGTCAAAGTCTTGTATAAGGATAGGTGGGGGAAAAAAATAAATACTCCATAATCTGGAGAAATCCAATGAGTGCAATGAATATTGGTCATGAAAACAAAAACTTGTGGAATGCTTCAAAGGCAGCTCTACCACCTTCCTGAGGAAGGCTCAAGAGAAACTGAAAGCATACTTTATACAACATGCTTCCTAAGAAAAGAATAGCAACAAACAGTGATGTGGTTCAGAGGATGGGATAGAGGGGTATGATTCCAATCCCCCTTTAACCTAGGATACCTGAGATAATTTGAAGTGTAGGATATGGAATCTGAAACCTCTCCAGATCTTCAGTTTCAAGCTGGCTCAGGGGACCAGGGGGTCTCCAACACAGGCAAATTTAAGAGATCTTTGAGTTATAGCTGAAAAAGGAGAAGTTGAATACCTGTGTTCCTGCCCATAGAGGATTATTCCTTGCAGCATGTTGTCTGTACCAGTTAATTTACAAACTTTCCAAAGACAGAATTTCTTAATTTCCCCATAGAATAGGCTACTCTTTAAAGGAAGTATTGTCACATCCATGTGGAAATCTTTGGGGCTTTATGCAATACAAGTAACATTGGTAGCATTTGTTCTTTTTCCACCAGGTAAGAGCTGAACCTATTAGCCCCCTGCTAAACCTGGAACAATAACCAATGTCTTTTGTTTGTTTGTTTTCATCAGGAAAGATGTGACCTGGATGAGCCTGGCAGTCTCCTTCCTAAGCAGTAAGTAATGCCCTAAAGACACAGATCATTCCTGATGTTATTCAGATGCTGAAGCAAAGTACTGAAGTGCTCTTAGGTGTATGAGAACAGTGGTGTGGTCCCTTGCCTGTGTTGCCAAATCCCAGTGTCCCCACACTGAGCTGAGTCCCTGTGGGAATACGGTCTCATTAGTGGTACTGAGCAGTCCTCCCATTCTCTGGAGTGCAAGTCCTTGTCTCAGCCAGGAGCAGGATGGAAGAAGTTAGCACTGCTGTTCCCTACAGCAAACCAAGCTGTGGCTAAAGGAGTATTTAGATACCCTGAGCTGCCAATTCAGAACTTTCCTAAAACCAGCAGTAAAATTTGCCTCTGATTCCTTTTTAGGGGGGGGGGAAAAGCTGTAGTGTAGAGTCCCATTTTCTAGGCATTAAAAGTTTACAACCCACACCATTAAATCCAGTATTCTGTGTCGAACTCAGTGTTTGGTCTCCAGGAACAGCTAGGAGGAAAAGAGAAGGGTCCCTGTTTGTTCTACAAAACAGGAAAGTGGTTGCTTTCTATAATGTAAATATGCATTAGAAAGCTCTTATAGGCTCGTGCTGGGGATTTGATGTTTTTAACTGACTACATTCCTTACATTTTTGTATCACTGCCAAGAAAGCTAAATAAAATGGCTTTTTTAGTGTTTTCTCTAAGAATAGCCCTGCTTCTTTGTAAATATAGCAAAGGAATTGTTGATAATAATTCTTTGGGAGAATAACTGGTGTTATTGATGTTAAAAGTGGAAAGATTGCTGTTTCTGTCTCAGAAATGCAGCTAACCACTTGGGCTGGGACTTCAGAAAGCCTGAACATTCTTTAGCCAGTTACTGAGATTAGGCTGGTTTCATTCCTGTGCCAGAAGGTGTAGAATCAGAGAAGACTGGTACTGAAACTTGAGTGAAATAAAAAAACAACAAGATTTTCATTTTCTTTCAGAACATAAAACTGAACTTTTCTGTTCTTGTTTGCATTTCTCAGTTTGCAGATGGTTCTGCCTTTTGACAGCTTAGTTTCAAAAGCTAGGGGTTAATCCACTCAGTCTGACTCAAATATGCACAATTAACACTTGGGCACCCCTAAACCTCTGCAGCCTTAGGTGAAGTCTCATCCTCCTGAGATATGAGCAGGCAAAGGCTGTCCTTCTCATCTAGAAGTGGACAAGTTGAGACAGATTTTAGACTACAAGACCCTGGCAGCAGCTGGTTTGATGCCCATTGTACGCCAAGACCTTAGAAGTGTTGTGAAATGCCATATGCTAAACTAGTGGTAAAACCAGGATTGCAGCATGAGAATTTGAACCAACCTGTACCATGCTCTGACTGCCTAACATTGCTGGCATCTAGGATTACCAGAAAGTAGAAGGCTCACAACCACCTACTCGTGTGTCACTTTCAGGAAAGCACAAGGCTTAATTTTTTTTTTTTTTTTTAGTAAGGTTGACTGAAAGCATCTGCCATCTCTGCAGTTGAGGCAACCTCTCACAAAGGCTCTCTGTCCTTAACCAGATCTGCACTTCAATAAAGCATGCAGAGATTTGGTGCCTGTTCAACCAGGCCTTGTCAGGGCTGGTAGCCCTTCTTAGGATAATTTTTCAGAACAGAGACTTGATGGGGCCAGGCCATAGCAGATGCTGCTCAGATGCTGCCTTTCGTTTGTTCTGACTCTGCTCCATCCTAGATTCCTCACTTGCTCTCTGTCTCTGCTAGAAAAGGTGGTAAACAGTTGCTCCTGATTCAACTTTGCCAGTGTCATGCAGCAGTATGTCAACCTCTGTCACATTTTCTCTCTTCTTTACATCCCAGACCGAAACATCTCAGTCTTCAGTTAGTCCTCATAGAGATATAGTAGAAAAAAATAGGATAATTTTGAGAAAAGAGGTAACCAGTCAGCCCTGTCATGACCTTTTTTTCCCCTGTATTGTCAGTTTAGTTACATGATCTCCTTGTCAGTGAAATTTACACTGTGCTAGATGACATCTGAGCCCAAGCATCTTGGCATTCTTGAGCCAATGGAGTTGTTCTGTTTCACCTTCAAACCTGTGCTTGTTCATTTCACAGTTTTGATGATATTCTCTATCCAAAGCTACAACATTTAGAATGGCACCAAAAGTCATGGAGCCTTTCCATCATCTCTATCAGGAGCTTGTGAATGCGAGATGAATCACAGAACCTTAGAGGTTGGAAGGGACCTCCAGAGATCATCAAGTCCAACCCCCCTGCCAAGCAGGATCACCTAGGATAGTCCTCACAGGTTTGCATTCAGGTGGATTTTGAAAGTCTCCAAAGAAGGAGACTCCACAACCTCTCTGAGCAGCCTGTTCAGTGCTCCATCACCCTCACTGTTAAGAAGTTTCTCCTCATATTGATGAAGAAAGGTGGAAGACAGAGCACCCTATAAAATTTTCAAGATTAAAAAATTAAAATGGCCTCCAAAGGCAAAGGAACAGGGGGAATAGAAAAACCTCAACACCCAAACTCCGTTTGTTTTTGTCAGGATTGAAAGATACCCCACAGGAGCAGGTCTGTGGTTTGGAGAATTCAGGATTCAAATTTTTCTCCTGTCATTTCCAGTATACATATGGGATGTTGGCTACTCTGCTTTTATTCCTAAATCTTATGTTGTTGCTTCTCATTCCAAAGTTGGGTTAAATCTCAAACAGGTAGGATCTTGTTCATATCCAAACAGCAGCCAGCTTACCAGGCTCACAGAATTTCAATTCTAAATGAGGAAAAAAAATGTTAAAATTGGTTGTCCCATGAGATTTCTGACATTCAAAGCCAAATCCACATGCTAAACTTTGTCTATTCCTTTTACTGCTTGTTGAAAAAATCTGAGCTTTGTGATAAGGACCATATGGAGTACAATGAGAGAAGAACAGGTTAAACATTGCAGATGTGCTCAAATTTGGGTTAGGGAGAGAACCCAATGGGAGACTAGTCTGGGATTCAAGCCACTTTGTGACTTCTGTGTAACTGGAGAACAGAGTCATAACAGGATACAGAGCATCTGTGTCTTTGTCTGCCCACGAGAGGCAGAGCTTCTTTTAAATTGCCTGGACCACAGGCCCCGAAAGATCTTGTACTAACTACAGGATAAAACAACTGTTGCCTCCCTCAATCCCTCCATGCATCTAAGTAAGAAGGTTGTGAGTGAGGGCTGAGTTCCCAGAGTGGTTGCTGGGAGCACAGTGTGAGAGCGTGCGATGCTGTGCAGAAACATGGCTTAAGGTCAGACTCAGCTCTAAAGCTTCCCCAGAATCCCAAATCCTCTTTTTATATGAGTTTCAGTCAAACACAAACAATTAAAGAATTTCATCTTCTCCTAGTATGGTGGGAAAGCCTGGATGCTTCTCTGGTCTCTAAACTTTATTAAATAGCCCCAGAGTGTTCCTTAGATGAGGGTCCTGCTTGGCTTCAGACAACCCATCTCTTCGCGCTTGATGAGAATAAATTGGTCACTGATGCCAGTTGGCAGCGGGGAAGAAAAATAACACAGCCTGTTGCAAAAGAAGGGGCGGGGGGAGGGGAAAGGGTGGCTATGAGCCTTGTATCTGCTCCTATGACTGGTGTCATTTGACACAGACTTCCATCAATAGCAGCTTTTCAGAGACCTGGCTAGGCTATTGCACATCTCCCCTATCTACCTCCTTTTATGTTTCCCTTCCTACAGACAACAGTTATGCCAGCTTTTGAGTTTAAGCATCTGCCTAGAGAACAGGGAGACATTTTTTTATATTTTTAATTTTGAAATTTGCCACATTAATAGGAATGGTCTGGTAGAAGGGGGAGAAACTTCCCCCCACCCCCGGGGCTGGATTGCTCTGGACACCAGCAGCTCTCTCATCACCGGGGATTTGTCAAAGCGTGCAGTATGCTAACATCCTGCCAGCTCACCTTTCGCAAGCTGAGTCAAAAGCATTAGTCCCACCAGTGCAAATAAGGTGTCTGCCACATGTCTGCTGGTTTCTCCCTGGTGCACTGAGGCAAAGCAGTCCTTCCTTGTCAGTCATTGACCAAAACTGTTGACTCTGGAACAACTGACTCTGCTGGTTGTAAAGGATGCCAAAACCTCTTAAAGTTGGGAGGCAAAGGTGTTTTCTTTTTAAATGAATTAAGCTGTAGAAGGAATTTCCCTAAGAGCTTGCTTGATATCTGGAGTAGTAGTCACTTTCCTCCTTCATCTCCAACTTCAACATCTAGAGACTTTTAGACATATTTCTTCCCTCCAGACTCACTGCATTTGGAATTCCTCTGCATTTATTTCTAGACAGCTGATGAATGTTCTAAGTCCAACTTGAGTTTGCTTGCTGAGTTAGCGAAATGGACTTAGTTTAGCCTAGGAAGAAGATACCAGTTGTAGATTTCGTTTTCTATTGTATTAGACATTTCTGGCAGAGCTGAGCTGGAGGAAGCTTGGTCCAGTTTGGTCAAACTGTCTCTTCAAATGACAGCTAGTACCTGAATTGCTTATTAAAGCCCAGGTCTGCTACATCTCACTTCATGTACTGCTCTGTGTTCCTGAGGGCCACCCTTGCTCAATTTCACAGGCAATTCTATCCTTCCTTTCCCCAACAGCAGTCTGAGAAGGGATTTCTGGCCAGCTCCAGGCCCAGGGTCACTCAGACACGTCAAGACATGCTCTGCCTCTCCTGAAAAAGGTAGCTGTGCAAAAATGACAGCAGACCCCCAAAACTGTGTGTGCCCCGAGCTGCACAGACTTGCTGTATTGCTAAATGCTGTCATGTGCTGTGCGATAGGAGCGTGACCTTGCAACACAACAGTATTTTGCAGACACATAGGAGAGCAACCCCTGATAAGAGTGGCTTTTAAAAAGGAGTCTTATTGAGAGGAGTGGTAAACCCAGCTCTACCTGTACCTAAAGACACAGGTAACACCTGGTGACACTGGCAAGCACTGGAGCTGTGAGCCTAACGCCCCTTGGCTCCTGTAGGAAACAGGACCTCTACCATCCGTAAATAAATATCCCTCTGTGCCTTTACACACTTAAATACCTTTGCAAACCTGGCTCCTTGCCTGTTTCCCATAGTCGGCTGCTACTTCTTAACTTTTGCACAGCAGCAGGAGCAAGGAGCTGAGCTGTAATTTGGGGCTATGTTGTGCTAAGTGCTGTACAGGCACAGAACAAAAGACCTCTGACCACTTCCCAGCATCTAGCTCTTCTTGTTTTAAAAACAGCCCTCTCTGGTTCTCTCTTTTCTTTTCCTTTTTTCTTTTTTTTTTCTTTTTTTTTTTTTCTCCCTTTTATTCATTGTTTTCTTACTTCCTTTATATTCCTGGTGCCTCCAAGCTAGAATTCCCTTGCTGAGCTCCTGAGTGAGTCAAGGTAAGCCAGACACATGGAAAGGACTTTTTACCTGTGTCCATCTTTTGTGCAAGTGATAAGAGTGTCTGGAATGACACTGCAAGGGTTGAAATGAAAGGTGTGAGAGGTAATGTTGCACAAAAAACTTAGTGTTTGAAGATTTCCGCTGGGACTAGGAAACATAAGCATTGCTGGATATGAAAACAAAACTTTAGAGACCTTATTGTGGCCTTCCAGTATCTGAAAGGGGTCTACAGGAAAACTGCTGAGGGACTTTTTAGGATGTCAGGTAGTGATAGGACTAGGGGGAATGGAGCAAAACTAGAAGTGGGTAGGTTCAGGTTGGCTGTTAGAAGGAAGTTCTTCACCACAAGGGTGGTTAGACCCTGGAACAGGTTGCCCAGGGAGGTGGTGGAAGCCTCATCCCTGAATTTTTTTAAGGCCAGGCTGGATGGGGCTCTGAGCAACCTGATGTAGTGTGAGGTGTCCCTTGCCCATGGCCCTGACCATTCTATGATTCTGTGACTGTCCTCTAGGTTTATGTCAAGCAGCTTAGTTTCTTGTCTCTTGACCTTTAACTAAGTAAAACTTGTTGTATTAATGGTCAGACAACCTCGAGTTCCAGCTCCGAGAAACAATTTGCATCTGTCCTTTAGTTACATAAATCTAAGCCATCATGCTTTAGAGAAAAAGTTCTTGAGCTGGTGTTTCTTGTGAAATCCCAGTGGGAGAAGTGTGTTTTGATGGGTGCTTTGATGCATTTCACATTCATTTCAGGGCTCTGCAATTCATGGCAGCTGGTTCTCTGATTATTTTATATTAAGGACCAACTTCCAGTAACATCAATGGGAGCAGGATTTTAGCTCTAAAGCTATTATTAACTAATGCAGCACAACAATGCCTGGCTTTAGTTCTGTTTTGTTTTCTCCCAGGGTCAGAACGTGTGTGTATCCCATTAACTCTGTCCTCGCTGCTCTCAAGATGTTCCACACAAATGAATTTATTTTTTTTGTAAGAAAATATATTTTACTAGGCAGTTTTATGAGAGCTGACAAAATGCCTCGTAAATAACCCAGCAGGAAATATGGGGTAAATAAAATTTTTACAACTTTATCATAAACCTGAGAACTCTTTGGTTCCTTTTCGAATGGAATGAGCAAGGTATTTCATTAAAGGAAAAGACATGCTCTCTAAAGCCCAACAATTACAGGCACAATGCCTTTTTAACCTGCAATTCGGTCAAACAGGTTTGGTGGCAGTGGAAAATGTTAAAGGCCCTGTTTTGACACTTTGGGTCATGCTCCCCGCAGATGGGTTTGTGCTGTAGCTTCCCTACACAGCAGAGCTGGAGAACTGGTGTGTGCCTGACCTGCCCACAAGGTATCCAGGACCTCTCAGGAAACACTTATCTAGGGGAACATGCTTAGGACAGGCTGAGGTTTTCTGTTGTCTTCGTACGTGCCCTAGTAACTGGGGGCTGTGGCTGGGCCCCTTAAGTGCAAAGGGTGTGCAAACAAATATGGTCCTCAGGTCTGCAGCACGAGCCTGAAATGCAGTGATTTGGTCAAAGACCAAGAGTCTGAAATAGAAACGCTTGGAACAAGCCTCTGTTCTTGAACTTTGTGTGAAAGGGGAATTCATCTCTCAGCAGGAGGATCTTTGACGTGTGATATTTTGGTACTGTGGGAAGATGGGGTGGGAGGTGTCACTTTTAAGTAACTTGCACTTGTAAAAATTCATGACATCCACAACTGTTTGCCTCTTCCAGTGAAACATAAATTTGGCAAAATGCAACCTGTTCCTGGGTCCATAAGACATATGGAAACTACCTCTCAAAAGAATTGGTAAAGTGCCATTGTATGCCTACTTGATCTGATGAAATACCAGAGGAAATTATTAGGACTGTTAAGTCTCCACCGTTTCTCACACTTCTATTTCTCTGATCCACCCTATTTGTACATCTGAGTTGACTGAAAACTGAGAGAGAACAGTCCTAGAAAGGCCAAGCTTCACAGAACCATTGGAGATGTTCAGATAAGCAATGTTATCTTCCCTGCCTTGAAAGCAGGGCTCTCAGACTCCTCAGAGAAAGACCAGAGCGGACTTCAACGCCCAAGCCTCACCTTCCTGGCAGCACAGGTCCTACTGCACAGCTATGGTCCCCACCCCTCCTCCAAGGCGTTATTGCATAAAGCCCACCACTCAGGGTGGTATGGGCCCTACCTTCCCTTAGAGGCACTATTACATTCCCCTTCCTTCCCTCCCAGGCTCCCCTTGCTACGTAGTCTTTCCCCACCTGCCCCTCAGATCACCTAGGTTCCTCAGGACATCTGGAACAATGTCCTACGGGAATGTCACATCAGGAAAGCGTTCAAAACCTTTGTAGCTCTAATGGCACACAAACGAGGAGGGAAGAATAGCCCACACGGCCACTCCAAAGCCCTTTTAATGTTGATTTCTTTGAAGGCCACCAGCCATGCTTTGGGAACAGTGCACCTACAGAGAGCTGGTGGCACCAACAGATTTACAATCCTGCAGCTGGGGCCTTATCAAACGCTGAGTACTGAGAGCCCCAGCTGACTTGCAAGCCAAGTCAATGTGTCCCTGAGAGCTTTGACTGTATAAGGGTTCCAGTCTCTGGCATGCTGTGTAGAAAGCACTGTGTTAAATAGGAGAGACAATTATCGCAGCCCTTTCCCGAAAGGAAATTCCATATTGGCACCAGCAGCACATTAGCGTGGCAGAGCACAGTCCTGCCAGAGCAGGCTGGCCTGCGTGCAGGGCTCTGCCCTGCCTGGCAGCAGCTGATGGCGTGTCAAGTGAAGCTGGCTTTTCGGTGGGACATGCTGCTTTAGTGAAAGCACATGTGTGAGTTATCTGTTCTGAATCCCTCCTATTACCCCCACGCCGATGTTACCGCCTCCCTGCCTCTGCCCTCCCCTCAGGCCCCCACCCTGATGCAGAGGTTAAACAAAATATCATTTCCGTCTGATTTAGCATTTGTCTTTGGCAATCAAAATGCCTGTGGATTCAACCTTCCAGGTCAGGGTAGGACATGGGAAACCCCTTCCCAGGCATTTCGCTGTAGATAATGCCGTGGCTGATTCATGAGATCATTCAAAGCGCTGCCTTCCGCTGTGACTGCTGCTTTCGGTGCTAATGCTTCTTGGCTTGGGCTCTATCTCCCTTTTCTCTGCCCGGAAAACCACCTCTCCTTCTAGTTAGATTGTGCAAACCGTCTCCTGGGCAGCTGGGGGATATAGGAGGGGTGCTCAGATGATGGGGGAAAAAAGAGAAAAAAAAAGAGTGAGGGGCAAGTTAGGTATACTGCAGGAAGCCTCCGTGCAGAGGAGGAACAGAGTGAGTCAGGAGTGCCAGCAAGCTCTGTCCCGACTCCAGGAGTGGCTGAGCTAGGCAAGCAGCAGTGCTCTTGCAATCCTGCTGCTCCTGTTTAAGCCCCCGAGTGCCAAAGTGGACAGAGCTCCTGTTGTAACGCCTCCTATGCAGATAGAGCAAGAGACAGGGGAACGTGTGTACATGCATATCGACAGCAATGCTCAGCATCACCTCTGTGTCGTTCCTCAGCTTAAGGGTGCAAAACAAAACAATGGAATGCATTTTTGTTTATTATAACTCTTCTGTTCTCCTGTTCAGCATCTTCCGGGAGACTCCCTCTAACATAACACTCAACAGAGATCATGCTGGTTAAAGAACCAGTGGCGAAAGAGGAAGACCTATAAAGGGTAGTATATTGACTGTATTTTATTATGGAGTGCTGTTATTTTAACCTCTTCTTCCTTGTGCAGTTTTACATACCTGAGTTGAAAGTCCAAAGTGGCAGCAAGGAGATAGAGAGCACTGACTTCACCTTGCTTGTAATGTACAACATAGGTAAAAAGGGAGGAAGCTCAAGAGTGTTTTGTGTAATTTTTGTGATCACCAAGGTAAGCAGGGTGAGCATGGAAGGAAAATCTCCAGTACTCAGCTCTCAATTTGCTGGCTGAGTTTGTCCATTTCTGACACAGTTCAATGCATGGCTGGGTGAGGATCATGCTGCTGTCCTCGATGTGCAGCAGGTATATAGGTGAAAGCCGCTATGATTGCAGGGCTTTCATCCACCTTCCTGTCTGATCAAAACTGTTCTGGTTCAGCTCCATTCAGGGACACATATTGGTAGAAATCATGCTAGTGAAAACTTCTGTGGATCATCAGCTGTCATTCCAAAAAAAACCTATCTTTTGACACGGCTTAGTTGCTCATGTAACAGTCAGGTGAGTCCTAGGACTCAGCCCCAAGCATCTCCTCACCATCTTGTAGGAGACCAGGTAGGGATGCAGGAAAAGGCAGGCATGAAGTAGAAGACAAGGTATGGGTTGTGTGTGTGCATCTACCTTACCACGGGGTTACCCATGGGTCAAAAAACCTTGTATCTTTGGTGGATGGAGTTGTAGGGAATTAAAGCCCAGGAGTTTGGGCTATGAGTCTGGTCCCTGGTTGTCCTTGCAGAAAATAGGGCCTATGGATCTATCTATTTATCTATCTACTTATTTATTTATTTTTAATCAGCAATCTCTTAAATAATTATCTAAAGCATTTCAAAAAGCCAAGCTGTCAAGACACGAAAATCAGAGGGAGTCAGCAGGGAGGGGAAAGCGCCTGAAAGCCGGGAAGAGGACAAATGGCCCCCGCCCCAGCAATGGTCCCAGCCCCCCATTCTCACCCTGCTAACATCCCTCCCTTTGGTAAACGGAGACAGGCAGGTTGGCACCTTGTCTCCTCGGACAAAAGAGCTGGCCCTTTGTTTCATTGTGTGACTCCCTGGCAGATGGGGGGTGGAGGGTGCCTGAGGGGTCTTGTTCAAGGAAAGGCTCCAGTATGCAAAGCGTGCCCACCGGCAGACAGGAGAGAGATGAGTTTCCTCCTGTGAAACTGCTGGGCAAAAGAGTTTCTGTGTCCTGACTCTGAGAGAACATAAATAGGATATAGTTTTATTAACCAAGCCTCTTGTTTTTAAAGGAACAGAGAGGGAAGCCTGGGATTTGGAGCCAAACTTTTTTTTTTTTTTTTTTTTTNCCAAATTTTTTTTTTTTTTTTTTTTTTTTTTTTTTTTTTTCCCCTGGAAAGGGAGAAAGCCAAAGTCCCGATGGCAGGAATGTGTGTGTGTCTTAAATATTTTAAATTCTTGCACAGAATTTCTTAGGAGGTGAGAATATGGCCCACAAATCAGTGAGATGCAAGTTTTGCAGAGTCCTGATGCTTGCCAATCTCTGCTTCCAGGCCCAAGGGATTTACTGGATTTTATTCTTGTCACTTTCAGGAGGCTGTGTGTGGCAAACAGAGGAAATAGCCAAACCAAGTCACAAGAATCTATAAGTAGCCCTTAGTCAGTTGGTCAATTAGTCTATCAACCACTGGTGTGTTTTAATCAGGTCTTCTTCCAAGGCCGTTGAACCACATATGCAGCCTTACCTTGATGCTTTCTCCAGACTGCCACACCAAAAAAAACCCAACAAAACCGAACTAATTAAATCACTGAGAATATTATTGATTTCTTCAGGGAATGTGTCAGGCACTGCATGGGGAGACTCATGCTATATTTCCATACCTAGCTCTGCTGTGATGGCTCAGGTTTGTCCTTGTGGATGGGAAGTCTATGTGTTTAAACCACTTTCCACAAATGGACCTATGGGGCTGGCGTGGAGATCTCAAACCAGCTGGTAGCAGAGACATGCCTGCATTGCTGTTGGCATGATTTGTCCCCTTGTTTCATTATTTTCCTTCTCTACTCTGACCTATTATTAACAGACCCACCTTCTACCTAGTGCTTCTGTTTCCCCTGATATATTTGTAAAAGGCCTCTTATTCTCCTTAATCCCTTTGGCTATAATTAACTCATTCTGCATTTTTGCTGCCCTTATCTTTTCCCTGCAAGCCTTAACTGACTGAATATTCTTGTTTGGTTGCCTCCCTGTTTTCCATTTCTACGAAAGGTTTCTTTTTAATCCTTAGATCTCTGAGCAGGCTTTGCACATATTTCTTGCATTTTGTTTCTTTATTTACTCTTTTTCTCTCTCTCCTTACTTATTGCATGTGTAAGGATCCCTGTGTGCCTTGCACACAGGTAGCTTTCAAGAGCACCTCACATGGCACCTTACTTCCTCAATGTCTTGATTTCCTCTGATGCATTTGTTTTTTTGCTTTGGCAAGATGCAGATATTTTGGCACTGTTGAATTTGTCCTTCACATTTGGGAGATTCCTACCTTTCAGGCAGCTCATTTCTTTAACCCAATACCTTTTGTTCTACAGAAAACATGAAAGGTAAAAATTATGGGGGGGGGGGGGGCTGGTTTTGTTGGGGTTTTTTGGGGTTGGTGGGTTTTGTGGGTGGGTGTGTTTTGTTNTGTGTGTGTGTGTTTTGTTGTTGTTGTTTTGGGGGGTTTGGGGATTTTTTTTTTTTTTGGGGGTGTTGCTTTTGTTTTTGTTTTGGGGTTTTTGTGTGTGTGTGTGCAGTGTTTATTTTTAACCCAGAAAACTAAAAGGGCTGAACTGGAAGGTCTTAGTGTTATTGATGAAAGTGGATCTTGGTTCTTGATGTCAAAGCTATCTTTAGCATTCAGATCTGGCATCACTTCCCAACAATACCCTCTTATAGGTCTTTCCTTTAACTCCTCTCATTCACTAGCTTTCCCACCTTACACTCACCTGGGTTTGCCTTTCCCATGATGGTTTTGAGCAGATTTTATTTTCTCCTGATGCATTTTACCTCTCTTGTCAACAGCAATATCTCTGAGGGGAGTGTGCTCCTGCTACAGGGGCTTGGCTGGGAAATGAGATGTTACCTCATGCTCAAAAGAACAGATCTGTGGTATGTGATGGGGATCCACTGTGTTTACCTGAGAGGAAGGTACCAAAGGCCAGGCTGACACTGCGTGGTTGTGGACTGGGGTGGTAAAAGCCCACAGGGGATGATGAAGTCTATTCACCATCTTAGCACTAAGGCATCTTGTCCTGGCTGCCATTTCAGGCTGCAAAAGGAGAGAGCTTGCCCCCCCCCCCCCCTCCTTGTCCCACTGCTGACAGCGACCTCAGGAGCGAGGGAGAAAACTTTTATTGCTAACAAAGAGTTGTAAATACAAGAGGACCTCCAGCCATGCTTTACCTCTCCCTCCTGCAAACTCCACCCAGACAGCCCAAGGAGAGGCCACTGGGCCACAATTCAGTGGGTGGGGATGGGGATAAACAGCCCATTCTTGTGTCCCCATTATTATGGAAACAGGCTGAATGACCCCCCTTGGAGTAAACCCACAAGTGACCTTGTTCCGTGTGGTGTCAGCACTGGGGAAGCTGTCAGAGAGGGTTCTGAGAACCTAGCTCAGACTCAGTCTTCTCTGTGAGACGGCAGGACTGCCTGAGCCCTGTGAGCACACCCTGGGAGAGGGCAACCATCCCACTGTGGTTTGAACAGCACAGAAATTGCCTGTTCTTGCCTCACCATCAGCTCCTTTTGCCCTTCCCCCCAGGTTCCCCCAGGCCTGGTACTCCATGGAAGCAAGAGCTGTGCTCCTTGGACACCATGGTGGCAGAGGGGAAGAGGGAGGTTTAGGAGTGGTGGCATGTGGGGTGCCTATCCCCTTCAGAGTCTCTCTCCCTCACACCGGAGCTGGTAGCTGGCTGCCCGCTCTGCTACATTCTCGGGACAAAGTGAGGGCAGCAGCAGCTGCAGATGGCTATGCCCATGGCCAGTTTGCTGGCCTTGGCCCCTTGGCATCACTTTTTGAAGCAGCCATGGCCATTTTTTTTGTTGTTCGCTCTCCTCCGATTTCAGGCTCTGCCACTCCAGAGCTGCGGTTCAGCAGGGCAGAGCGGGGGAGGGAAGGAGGAAGAAGTGGAGGGCTGCTTTACAGAAGAGAGAAAAAACAAGTGAAAAGCAGTCATTTGGGGCCTGGGCACGCTGGTGGTTTTGCCGCTTCCGTTGCCTGATCCACCTTTACAGACACGCATGAGGAGACTTCTGAGAAACAGCCCTGGGCCAGCCCCGGGCACTTGCGCACGGCCACGCGCACGCGTGCGTGAAACCTCTGCCTTGCACACCAGGAAGGAGCCTGTGAGGTTGGGCTGCTCCCCAGCACACACTCACGCATGCACACCTACCATCCTTCTTCCACAAAAGAGGTTTCTTTCATTTCCTGCGAGAGGAGGAGGTGGGAGAGAGAGAACGAAGGCTGCAAATTCCTCAGTCACATATCTTGCCTCCCTCTCCTTTCCTATGCTGCCTGCCAGCTCCGCGTTCAGAGCCATGGCTCCTGCTTCCCATACAAATAGGCAAGGCTGAACAACTGTGCTTTTAAACCTTGATAGACATTTCTGTCGCTTTGTGGGTTGTTGCCTTTTTTTTTTTTTTCCCCCCAGCATTTGTGTGCTTTGCCTGTCAGAGCCACCTCGAGGCTGCTCTAACTCTATAGGGCCAAGCTGCAGTTTAGCTGGTTAGAAGCACAAGCACACCTTGTGATGTGGTGGAAGCATTTTTTCCACCCAAGATGTCCCCTTCTTGCCCCCAGCCAACCCCAGGAAGCTTGTCTCCATGCATATTGGCAATTACCCTGTGCTAGAGCAAGGCTTTTCCAGACCCTCAGCAGTATACATGGCATTTCAAAGGGATTTTGCTGTCAAGCACCCAGTTTGTCACAAAAATGTAAGCTGGAGCCACTAAAGCAGCAGGTGGTACCCAGGTGTGTGTTAGGCTAATCCTCAACTCTCCTAAGCCAGAGTTACTTTCCCTCATGAGTAACTAGGACAAGCATGGAAGAGGCAGAAAGTGTTTGTGTTTCACAGTTATTTGGTGGTTGCAGGCTCACCTTTATTTTCTACAATGCTTCCCTGATGTCATCAACAGAGATATTAACAATAATGAGTAAGATCTTATTCTGTCCAGAGTTGTAGCAAAGCGCCTTGCACCAGCCACCCTAGGGTTCCCATGGGTGTGAGATGGTATTTCTTAGCCCATTTGGAGCATCCCCATGCAGTGTTGTTGCTCAGCTAGAGCTGCTGCTGCTGCAGGCAGGAGTCCAGCTAATTCTTCTGTTTCTTTGCGTGACACTGCAGGCATACGCGAGTAGTATCAATCACAAACTGCGCCTGAAAGGCAAGTGGGTTTTATGTTCATCTAAACAGGGGAAATCCTGTGCACAGAGATTTCAGGACCTGGTGGCTGGAGTGCTGAATGCATGGAGAGTCTGCTTTTGCAGAACATTTCCCAAGGCATCCAAGGACTCTCTCAAACCCACAAAGCCTGCCCTAAAACCACAGCTGCAACAAAAGAGGAAGAGTCCACAGCAGAACTCAGAGCATATTAAACCTTGCAAAACAGGTCTCTTTCCGTGTGGGGGTTATGTGTATAAATACATACCCTTGTGTACGTGAAGAGAGAGCTGGGTTTGTGCAGCAGCAGGGCTAAAAGTGAAAGCAGCCTGCATAAATGCTGAGCAACGGCGGTGATTTCATGCAGGACTGGCAGTGGCAAGACTGGATCATGCGAAGGAATGACCCACAGTGATGACTGCAAGGGAAATGGCCAGGCTTTGCAGGCCCCAGGGAGCAGAAGAAAAGCAGTCTGGCTGGTTTGAGCCACAGAGGTAAATTCAACAAAGATGGACATGCGAGAGTGAAATGTTGTAAAGAGAGCATCAAGACACTGCAGACAAAGAGATGTCCAACTGGTGTAGGGTGTGCAGGCCAGAAGGAAGGTCATTTCCATGTGGCAGTAAGGAAGAATGTAGGAAAAGAAAGTTAAAAGGGTATGTTATAATATAGTCAGCTGTGTAACATGCTAGTGCCATCACTGTTATTCTCAGTCCTGACACATCTGAGTGCAACCTCTGTTGAGTTTGGAGTTGTGCAGGCTTCCATGAAGGCAGTGTTCAAGCCTGACCCCAGGGCGACTCTACCTGAGGTGGCTGCATTCCTGTGCATTGAGTCAGGCTCAGGGTTAAGTCTTTCAAGCATGCAAGGCCTTCTCTTTGCAACTGTGGGTCCCTCATGGATCTTTGGTCTAGCTTTGCTAGAGCTGGAATGATGGTGGACAAAGGCATCTCATCAAAGAACAGAAATTCAAGAAGCTTGTGTGTGTAAGAGTTGTTGCTTCATTTGGACAAGCCTCTGGCCCACAGTGCTGGTGCATACTTTGTGAATGTGCCTATGGTATGGTTTGCATTCAGAACTCTATGTTTTGGCTGCTGAGTGCATCCAGCTTCAAGTTCCCATTCTTGGAACATGACAGTGTTCAAGGCCTGCACGAACACAGACTCATGGATTGCCAAAACCCTATGCAAGGTAGATAAATCCTGCTTAGTTAACTGAGTGGGCAGGGACTCTAAGCCAGCGAGTCAAGCAGATGCAGAGCCTGTTCTAGATCTCAGGAGCCTATAGCTCCTGGGAACATTGGACTTCCCTCTTGGATCACTTTAGAAAGCATGGAAGGAAATGCACTGGAGATCCCTGCTCCTACCTCAGTTCTCCTGAGCACAAGGTCAGCAGAAGAAAAGGTACTCCAAGCAGATAGCTGCTCCACTGGGCAAGCCACAGCACTTGTTTCCTGGTCACCTCACCCAGGCCACGGTTGTGGTTGGAACTCCCTGACCTCCTTTAGCCCACACACTCAATCTTTCTTCTCAGAAAGTCAGAAAAGAGCTGCTGCAACCCTCAAGATGGAAGGGCTAAGAGGTGCCTCAGTAGCATTTCCATCTCTGGGATTATGTGTGTCTTGCCTTCCACTAGAGCAAAACACAATTTCACATCACTCCAAGTCGATCTGCTGTAGAAGTGATGGAGAGAGAGTAAAGCAAACAGATAATGCAGTGGGAGAGCATTTCTTTGCATCTTTCCTGATGAGAAGCATCGTCTCTGCTCTCCTCACTTGCAGGACCAGCTGTGTTTCCTGGCAAGGCCAGACACAGCCATCACCCTCTTGGTTCCTTTCCCTTTCATTGTCCCCCTGGAGAACAGGAGTCCTGTTAAAAACCCTGCAAGTATCATTGAGAGCCAACTCTATTATTCACCAGCCAGTGAAGCAAGACAGGCATACTCTCCCACAACCTAGGGATGCCCCTCTGATCTGTTACCAATGGGGCTATCATTAATGGGATCAGAGCCTGCCCTTTTCCACATCCCAGTGGGACAACACCTGCCCACCAGAGAACAAAGAGAAAACCTGTTGTGATGGGAAAAAAGACAGAGTTCTCCCCAGAGAGGTAGTGAGGCTATTTGATTAAGAGCATCTTTCTCCCAGCCAGCTGGTTAGCTAGCAAAACAACCAAATAAACTTCATCTTTATGCAAGAGAAAAAATCTCTGTGAAGCAAATGCCACAGGTCCAGCTGTACTCATCTATAAAAGCCATGAGAATTCCGGGGAAATCATTGCAGAAGAAGACTACAGGAACAGAGGTAAAATATTTCTGCCCAAAATTAGTATTTAAATATGTATTTTTTTAAACGTAAGTTTGGAGCAATGTTTGAAATGCTGTTGCAATGATAACTAATGTGAAGCTTCATCTCTAACTTGTCCTACTCAAAGGACCCAACAGCTCCCCATGGCTGTACGTTTCTCATAAGCCCCACTTTCTGCAGAGGCGTGACATCCCAGTCAGACAGGTCTAATCCCAGCTGTAACTTGTGTATGAATGTCCTCTGGAGATTGACTGTCCCATGTGTACGCACCTGCTCAGAAGTGCCCTTCATCTGTAGAACTCCCAGCCCCAGGTTAAGGAACAAGGACAGGACCAACCAACCCACATCTCCTCAGCAGTGGTGACAATCTCCAGACTGCACTGCCTTTTTCTCTTGTCTGTTTCTCAGATCAGAGACTGATTGCTTGCTGGTGCTTATCCCCTGAGATGCCCAGAGCAAGACTAGCATATAAGCATAGGTGCAGGCTTCAAGGGTGTCAGAAAAAAAATCTGTGAACCATGACCCACTTTGTGGTATGTGGTCCATTAGTCCTGTCCAGAGCTGGAGTGGAAGGACTCAGGCATGGCTTGGATGTGTTTGTGCATCCTAGTTTCTTTGGCACTTTTGTAATGTTGGCAGAAGCATAACTGTGAGCAAATCTTTATTCCAGTGAATGTGGCACGTAGCAAAAAGTTCACCTTCAGTTAGAGAGGATCTTAATATGACCTTCTGTAAAAAAGGGGCATTGTTTTGAGTCATTAAACAGCTGCTGTGTTCCACCCCAGTAATGGTTGCAATTCAGTAGTGAATAATATAAGCCTTAGATAAACAGCCGGTAAAATAATTTGGGATCTTTTCTGGCAGGGGGAAGCAGGCAAGTTATTCTATGAAAATAAATGATTATTCTCTCTGCCTAGGAAATGAAGTGTTCTCCTTTCCATCACCAAGCGAGTTGTCATATGAAATCTCTTCCCACCTTGTGTGCTGGAAGCTGCCCAACACCATTTGCGGTACTCCTTTACCATCCTCACCGTCTTGGGAAGCAAGGAGTTTTAGTTGGGATTTGTGCACCTTCTTCATTTTCTTCTTTGACCCTTGTCTGCTTCTCCATCCCATCCCCAGTCTTCTTGGAAATAACCCTCCCAAACTGCCCATCTGCTGTTCTGCACAGGCACCAACACCATCTCCTTTCCTGAAGCAGCCACAACATGACTGCAAGAGAAGCAGAAGTTCACCTAAACCGCTCCCTGCTGCCAAAGGGCGAGTGTCCGCTCGGTGCACGCCGCCTCTGCTCTGCTGGGGCAGGACTGAAAAGAGCAAGGCCTTGGGTCTTGGCCTCCATCGGATGAACAATTTCCCGTTGAAGGTTACTCACTTCCTGTTTTCTGTATTTAGACAATCCGCGCCTATAGGGAGGCTTTGATTTGTTGTAAGCTTCAGCTGGTTTAAACGTTAAGTCGTGAGAGACTGAGGCAGAGGGAGGAGGGGAAAGGCCTGAAGAGAAATTAGAGCTGTTTGATACCAGGACCGTGCTCTCTCACAGTATTCCAGTGGCCATTAGAGTATGTGAAAGGAAGGTCAGGCTTGGGCCAGCAGCATGGGAGATGGAGAAAGGGCTGGGCTGCAGGCAGTGTGTGCATGTGGGCACTCTGTGAGTGACTCTGTGCTGCAGTCAGGAGCAGTCGGGTGATAAACTCCAGTGACTAATTTCTCCAGTGTGTCATTTTTGCCACCGACAGCTGTACAGAGAGGCTAACGGCAGTGCAACAGCTCCACAGTGAAGGTAGGGAGGAGTCTCTAGCCTACAGAGGAGAGTGCTGTGCCTATCAGCACACACCACACACGAACATTTGTTAGAACTTGCCCAGAAGTCTGCTAGACTGGAGCAAGTGAACACTTGTACACAGTTTATAGGGGAGGTCATGGCTTTTTCGTGCCTGTTTTGCCAGAGGAAACTGAGGCACGGAGTGCTGTAACTTTGTTATCAGAAAGTGAGTGTATGAGGGATTGGGGTAAGTCCTGTCACCTGTATGTCAGACAGCAGTCTGTGTGTGTCCTGAGATGTGCTTCATCATCACAGGATGTTAGGGGTTGGAAGGGACCTTCACAGACCATCCGCTCCAAGCCCTCTGCCAGAGAAGGACCAGAGAATCACAAGGAACATCTTCCCTGTGTCGGTGGGACTTAGACTTGAGAAAAGTAACACACAGCCCACAGTGCCAGAGGTTGCATGAATGGGTTTGTTCTGTTTCTTTTCACTCATCTAATTGTCTTCTAACAGATTAACTCTCAAAATTGGGGTGGGTTTACTCCAAAATTTTACACTGGTCTTAAACAAAAAAACAAAACAAAAAAAACAAAAAAAAAAACCAAAAAAAAAAAAAAGAGATTGAGTTGAAATGTAGCAGGAGATGGTAAATTAACCTGAATTTTACAGCAAAATCCAGCAGTGATCTATAGGAATGCCCTTGATTCACTGTAGCAATATAATCTGCTACCAGAATGTCAGTGTGGGCAGGTGGGTGTGAATGAAAGAACCAGAAATTAAAAAAACAAACAAACAAAAAACCAGCCAGCATAATGCTCCTGTGTCCCACGTAAAGAAATCTATCATGTTCTCTCTTCCTGACAGAGAGCAGCCAGCAGCTGAATCAAGTTCCAGAAGAAAAGTCAAGCTTCCCCTGCTCCCCGATGGAGAAAGCTTTGGTCTCCAGGAGAAACAAGGATCCATGTTCATGCTCTGGCATTGACAGGCCTAACTCCAGGTGATTTACATGTGCTCTTGACCCTTTTGGCCAGAAGCAACTTTCTTGCAGCCTAGAATACAGAATCATAGAGAGGACAGAAGACAGAAGCATGATACAGATGGGTAGGTGTTTTCTCCCTGGTATTGCTGGGTTAAAGTTGTACTTCCCTGATTTAGTTTTTATAGACCAAACAGTAGCAGTTCCCTCCCTCAGCAGTATGTTGAAGCCTTTCCCCAAAGGAGGGGTTAGTTCTCCATTGTGTTACTACCTACTGGATGTTTTTTTTTCTGCTGTTACATCTTACTGTTATGATTGCATTTTGCTTGATAAAGCTTTTGGTGCTCAGAAATGCAACTTGGTTCTCATTGCAAATGCAATGTAATTCTTACTCCAGTCTCTCCCATAGTTTTTCTCTGATGTGACCCTCAACTTCCCAGCAGCACCTTGATGTGATATGAGCCCTGAATTTAGGTTGAGCTCTGGATCCGACAAGGATATGTCAGAGTGAATCAGGATTGACTGCAAATCTGGCACCCTGGAGAATTGCACCCAAAGCTGTTCAGGCAAATGGTGTCTCTGAATTGGCACCATCCAGCTGCCCCAATGCTGAGGTTTGATCTGTTAGATCCAGAGCAGCCTGGTTTGCACTCATATCACCATGCTTAAAGCACAGTCACTTAATCTCACTTAGAAATGTTTACTTGCAAGGACCAGATGGCCCAGGGAGTTGGGCTAAACAAAGCATTTTACTTGTAGGTCATGCATTCTAATCCAGTTCAGGTTGGTGGTAAATGAATATATCCACCTGATAGTGACTTTCGACTTCATTTTTGGTGTTCTTCAGGCTGGTTTCCAAGGTGAGATGTCACACCACAAAATCTCCCTCTGTGCCCTGCCACAGTTGGTACTGATTTGAATGTCTCTGTGGAGAAGCCAAGGATCAAATGCTCTACGGCGCCAGACTGTTTTCTTTTGCAGGCTGCAGGTAAGGGGAAGTTGTCCTGTGTCTGCCTGTGTCATGCCTGCTCTACAAATGGGCAGGATTTCAGTTTACAAAGCTGCTGGTCCAACCCCCTCCACCAACGTGAAATTCATTTAATAAAAAAAAAAAAAAAGAAAGAAAAAGAGGGAAATGTTTAATTGCAGTTGACATATAGGCACTCTCTGCTATGAACTTTACATGCAATCACAGATAACAGCATCAAAATTAATGCCTGCTTCCCACTTGTCCTGCTATAAGCAATAAACGTTTGGCAAGTCAGTAAATAACAAAATTCTCATGTGGCCATCTACAGGTCACCAGGATACTTAAGAAGTTTGCGTTAATTATACCATGTTTGCCATCAAAGAGGGGATATTAACCCTTTCAAGCTGTTGCTGGAAAGCAGTGGAGTTATTTGTAGGTAAATGTAATCTTCCCACTAAAAAATGCAACCTTAGCAAAATAAAATAAATAAAATTTAAAAATAAAAAGAAAAAAAAGGGGGGGGAGTTGGGGGGGTGAGGCAAAACCCTCACTAGACATCATGGAAAATAGGGAACATTTTCAGCTTTCCTTTTATTTATTTTGTATTTTGACATCAAACACTCCCTGTAACCTAATCTTCTTGGCTTTTGATGTGGCCGTGGAGACATGACAATTAAGCACGGCTTAAAACAATAATCCCAACAACGGGAACCAAAGGCAAGTAATGTCAGGGTTCTCCCCTCACAAAAAGTCTGTCCCCCAGTGTTTGGTGGTAGTGAAAGGACCGTAAATCCCAGTTTGTTGCCTTGATATCTGCTCTGTGCTTACACTTTATGTTGAACTTTACACACTTGCTCCATTTCCATTCCCTGCTGTTTGTTTTCCTTCCGCTATGCAAAATGTCTGGAGACAAATATGACACACGCGTTGCAGAGAGATGGTTTGATCTTTCACAGATTAGTGCCACCTGACAAACACGGGATTATTTGTTATCTGTGTTGCAGGAGCTGCTGAAGATCCCACTTGGAAGAGGTACGCTCCTCCGGGCGCTGGGGGCTGCAGCACCACCTCTCCTGACTAGCTGATGGGTCACGGTCCTGATTCTGCAGGCAGATCAGACCAACCCGGCGAGATGCCTGCAGAGAGGCAACACCAAGTTCTCATCAAAGCCTGATCTGTGTGTAATGTACAAAGTAAAGAGCATGATTATTCTGCATTATTTTAAAGTGATGTTAGTTATCCCACTCTGTCTTCATCTCAACTATTCAAATGTGGATAGAGAGTGGCTGAGCTCAGTCATAACCCCATTTTCAACCTGCCTGAAAACAAACATGTTTCTTTTTAAATGAGGTTTGTATGGTATGCTATAAACTGCCTTTTTTTCTTTTTTTTTTTTTTTTAATGGGTATTTGCACTAAGCCTTGCTAAACAAGTTAGAGAGATGATTAACTCGTCTGAAATGATGCGGGAAGGCCTTGTCCTGGTTGCATGTGTTTCCTTCAGCACATCTAGAGCTGCAGTGACTCCTTCTCCCTCACCAGCAGGGCTTGCAAAAGGGGCTGGGGAGGAGGCTGCGTGGTTAAAAGAGAAGCACTGATAGAATGGGCTGGAATTTGCACACCCTGAAAAAGGAACTTGGGTTTGTTTTTTTTTTTTCTTAATGAGTAAGGAGTTATCCCCAAGTTGGTTTCCACAGAAATGAGACACAAGTCCCGGGGGTCAAAGGAGGAAACCCAAAGTTCATTAGCAGTTTTCTCCAAAATATTGTTTTAGTAGCAGTGGTGCTCACCCCCACACATGGCAAGGGGTCTTTTCAAGACTTGGCTTCACTTTGTAAGGCCCTGAGGAATTTCTTCTGGGGGTCAGAATCAGCCATGTGCCGGAAGCAGCCACAAAGGTTTGGCCGCGGTAAGCAGTCTCCATCCTCCTACACCGAGCACCTCCTGTACCCACAGCCGAACCCATCCTTTCCAGGACAATACAGAGCAGCTCAGAGCTGGCCATCCCGCCCTTGCTCCCTCCACACCACAGATGATGCCAAATGGTAAGAAACATGTTTCCAGGTTGATGATGTTGCCTGTTAGACCAGGGCTAAAACCTACAGAAAGCTTTGCCTGGTCTAATACAGGCCCTGCCTTGAAACCCATTAGGCAGCTGGCTGCTTTTCCATGTTTACAGTGCTTTTAAAACTTGTTTTTAATTGAAAAGTATTTCTTCAGTTTAAAAAAAAACAAAAACAAACAAACCAACAAACCCAAACCAAACTGCCCCTCCCAAAAAAAAACCCCACCAAAATACAAACAAAACACCCAACCCAAAGCAACAACAAAAAAACAACCAGCGAAACTGCAGTTCATCATCTGCAATGTAGCTGCCACCTTAGATTTGCAACTGGTTTAGAAACTTTAGCACACTTAACTGCATGACCTCCTCACCCCAAAACAACACCGGAGAATGAGCTTTTGTACCTGTGCTTTTTAATACTAAATCACTCACCAACTACTTTTTTTGTCCTACCCTGGTAGGTTTTTGAAATATCAATAGACTGCTCTGCATAAAGTTTAAGCTAATAGCCCTGCTGGCAACAATGACCATGTAATTTTTCCTCTCTCCCTATTAAAAGCAGCCTTTATGACATGAAGCTGGGCACAGGTACTTTCACCAAAAAAAGGGTATTTTATTATTCTTAGCAATATTCACCTTGGAGGAATATGAGGAAAGCATACACTTTTTACAGACAATATATAAACATGTTGTACATAATTAACAATAACTTAGTTCACTAATCCAAAAATAAGCAAAATAAAAATTAAAATAAAAACAGAAAATACTGAAGATTTTTTTTATGCTGATACAAGTACAAAATAATTTAAATCTCGACTGCCGTTGTCTATGCTGCAGTGACTGACAATATATTGCACTTTGTCAACTGTATCAATAATCCCTGTCTTCCACCCACATCCCTTCCCCACTCCCCTGCCCAAAATCCTACAGAAATTCGAGTTGGGTACAAATAATGTACAACTGTACCATTGTAAAAGGTAAAAAATAAAAAGGACCCAATTTTTTTCGTTTATCTCTGTAGATTAAAAATTCTTAGGATTTCTCCCACCCAATTTAAGCTTTCCATTCATTTCCACTTCTTTACAAAGTGCACCTATATGCCTATGCAGACCAGGGGGAAAAAAAGGAAGAAAGCAGGATTTTCATGGCTGCTTGGTTCTTAATTCATTATCAAATATTTGAATTACGTGTTAAGAAAAAGAATTAACTTACATCCATTTTTATTCATTTAATTGTTTGGTGGTTTGGTTGGGGTTTTTTTTATTTTTTCCCCTCTTTTAAAGCAGGACTGTTGCAGTAAAGATAAACTGGCTTGATGAAAAAAAAAAAAAAAAGAAAAGAAAAAGAAAAAGGAAAGAAAAAAAAATGAAAACCCCCAACAACAAAAAGTTAAAAATAAAAAAATAAAATAAAAAAAAGCTTTGTCACAGAGTTAAGCTTACGTGGTTTACATTATCAAACCCCTCTGTTCATGGGGGTATTTTCATCAGAAGTATAGCTAAATATGTACATTGTATGTTATACTGGAGCTTGTGTTCACGAGAGGCATCAGATCATATCAATAGAATACACTTCACATTGGCAATAGCTTTGTTTTCAGTCATTTACGTACAATATGGTTTAATAATGGGAGATTGATTTTTTTTTCCCCTTTTTTTTTTCATATAAAATACTCTATGGAAAACAAAAGTTCCCCTTAGGAACGGTGCTTTCCCTTGTCTCATCAGCTGTCGCTGCATCTGGGATTTGACGGATGTGTGAAGCTCAAACTGATTGTCTCTCTCTTTCCCCTCTCCAGTGATTTCAACCTCATTTCTGCCCTTCCTCCCTGTGAAGTCCACCGGGGCCCTGGATGCCTGAGACAGCACACGCGCTGGTGGGCTGCGTGTGGACATGGTGACCACACTGCCCAGAAGTTTACCCAAGCAGCTAATCTGCATTTTTAAGCAACAGCTGCCAACACAACAGAACAAAATGCTTCAACCTCTTAATGCCTGTAAATTGGATGCTTTTATGCCCTGTGATGGTTTTTGCTGTGCTAGAAGTTAGCCGCAACACAGTTTGGTACAAGTTTGTATCTCATCCCTTGCTAGTAGAGGATTGCCTCCCTTGACTTTATTCCCAACAGTTTGACTCATCTTGTGGTCTCTTTTGAGAAACAGGGAGAGGGTCTGGTTTTTCTTTAACAACTCTTTCATGTTGGGGAAAAGAACGAAAAAGTTGCATCAGAATCATCATCTTGGGCACGTTAAAGTCCCCTGTTATAGCTACACATTTGCTTTGTTCCCTCTGCCCAGAGTATTTCCCCCTTTATACCAGAAGGTAGATGGAGCTAATGCTAGGGGGCTGCCAAATGTTTCCCCACTCTCTCCCTTGTTTAGAAGGCAAGTTTTCTTACAGGGTAGCCAATGCAAATAACAGCATAAAAACATGCAGTCAGAGAAGCTGAAGCTTTTTGTGGAAAATAAGAGCAAAATAAATATGAATTTGTCTGATTTAATTTTAAAAATTACATTTTTATAAAGATGTCCTTTTCTCTTTTTTTTTTTTTTCTTTTCTCCTTTTTTTTTTTTTTCTTTTTTTCCCCCATCCCGAACAAAGTCCACGATAGAAATCCAGCATGTCTGGCTTCAAGGGAGCCGATTTCATCCTGGGAGGCTGCGTATATCTCTTTACAATATTCACAGTAATAACAAAGAGAGAAAGGAAAGCCAGTTCCGAGCCTTTTCCTTCAGCTTCTGCCACCTTTTGCTTCCTGCTGGATCATTAAGTATCAAACAGGTGAGTTCATCTTTCTTATACCTGAGGGGGCAAAGTGCATTACAGGCACCACTACACATTTCTGCAGAAGACCCATCATTTGCAAGGTTTCAGTCCAGCATTAAGAGTTAAACCACATGGGAGCAGCGATCACTACATTCTCCTTTTGGCAGAGTATTTTCTTACTTGGTGTCATCTTAGGCAAAGCCCCATGTTCTCAATCTCTGGGTGGGCCTCTTGGTCATCGAGCTTTATCCCATGGCTGTAACCATGCTGGATGGGTGTGGATGTCCAAATGAGATGCTGGAAGATGGGTGGATGGGGGTAGGTGTTGGTAGGATGTGTCCAGAGTGGCTGAATGGTGGCAAATGCCCCATGGGCGCCATGTGACTAGCAAGGGCAGCAGCGCTGAAGGGAGATGATTTCTCCTGCATGCACTTGGACAGTTCCTCAAAACACTCAGAGCCTTTCTTGCTTTTCTTTGATTTGTTGGACATTTTCCTATTCCTGGTCTGGATTCCTTCCTTTTTCATGGTCAGAGGCCTGTTCACCTGCAAGAAATGAGAAAATCAGGCTCATGCAGACAAAATGACCTTATTGTGCAAAAATGAAAATATTTGGACAGCCCCCATGTGTTTTTCCTGGATGGAGACCTTTTTCTGGCCAAGAAAAAAACGGCGTTTCTCTCTTCAGAATTTGTTTATATTGATTTGTTTTATTAAACCACACACAAAAAAAAACCCCTAGACATGAAAAACAAATTGAACTGAATTTGGCAGCTGAAGATGCTCTTTCCTGTAGGCTTACCCTCAGTCCTCGTTCACTTCCTAATAGGAGACATCAAACTAGAAGGCACATGTTGACCCAGAGTCAGTCCTAAGACATGAGCAATCTCGTACCAGTAACCTCTGTTACTTGTAGTTTATAAGGTTCCAACACGTCAAGTGGGTCCTGCTTCACATTATATTCTATTAAAATATGTATAATCAAACAAAGCCTGAGAGATAATTAATTTTTTAAAAAATATTTAGAATTTATAGGCCCTATCAGGATTTATTTTTGCACAGAGCCCGTTCCAAGTGTCCTCTGTGTTTGTGGAGTGAACAAACTTAGTTAAAAAACACGCTGAGTTAAAACCCAAGTGTGGTAGCTCTGTTTTGCCCAAGCGTTAGAAGCCAAGCTAATACATTGTAATGTCATTGAACTTAGCATCACTATGCTGACAAAGAATGGCTGCCACTTCCCAGGGGAACCTTAGAAACAAGGGAAGGAATAAAACAACAACCAAACCCCTGAAACCAATAAAAGCCTAGTGTACACCACGCAGTTAAGACATCAATCCCAGCTAGGCAAGCAGCGACACATGAGACAAGTAAATACTCACATTGTGCAGTTTATAGTAGAGTCCGCAGGCATTACAAACTGGGTCCCCGTTTGCGTTACGTCGCCATAAGGTCGTGGTGGTTGTCTGACAGTTGGCACAACAAGTCCCTGCTCTCCTAGCCGCCGACTAACCAAAAGAGAAAAGGAAATTTCAAATGTAATCAGCAGGAGGAGGGAGATCATAAGACAGGTCAAGTTAGACTCAATATTCAGGTTGAGTACAACTAGCTACTGAGATTTTACAGAGTATGATGGCTGAGGAAAGCTCCTGTTGGGTTTACATTTTGTAGCCCTTTTTTATTAAATTCAAGTATTCTCCTTTGCAGACAGCACCCTGTGTGCAGGGGAAGTATGAAGAGAAACAATGTTTCTCTTATTTCATGAATAAAAATTTAAAGAGGACAAAACATCATTTGACTTGGTCAGGTTTTGCTTTTTCATTATGCAGTCTAGAATACATAAAAATGCTGCCTTTTTTTTAATTGCAGATTTAGTTTGTGCCTAATGTTGGGACTGGGTTTGAAAGAGGGAATGATCTTAAAAGAATGTGATTTTTACCCCTACTCGGCCCTCTAATGATAGGCACAAAAGAAAACTGCATTACTTAACTGGGTGCAGTATTTATCCGAGCCATCACTGAAAATTCAGTTTCTATTTACAAGTGAAAGGGAGAAAACAAAACTGGCCCAAACTTTCTCAAAATACTTAGCAAACCAAATTTCATGCCTTGCAGCAATGATTCTGCTGACCAGACTGCTGCCTCTATCCCTACCCAGTTCTTTGGCCGACAAGAAAGACAGAAAAAGGGAGGGGGGGCGGGGGGAAAGGCAAACTACATAAAAATCCACCACCCTTTCCTAAAACTATTGTTCTGCTGAAACCAAGATGGAGGGGAAAGAAAAACACTCAAAAGTTCACCCACCTCCAAAACAAGAACAGTAGAAAAGTAAACTAGCAGGCAGACAGTAATTTCTGGATGGGCCCTTGTCTAGCAGACCCCACAATAATACTCCTTTGTGCTAGTATCCTATAATGAGTTATGGATGGATTAATTGCACCCCATGTTTTGGGAAATTATTTTGTATTAGAAGAAAGCTTCTTCTGAATGTGCTCAAAATACAGTCCATTCTGTGCAACTGGATTAATGCTGAGGACTAAGTATTTTCTCTCCTTAAATTAGCAGAGTTTACCTTCTAATGCCTATCAATCGCAGGGATTTCCCCAGGGCCTGAATATTTTTTTGCATTTAGCAGCCAAGAGCCATAGGATGAAGCAGCAGTGAAACTCAGGTCAACATGCAGGGCAACTCTGTGAGCAGAGCAGGGTCTGGAGTGGTGGGGCTCCCGTTCAAAACTTTGTGCACCCCGCTGTCTGCTGGCTCTGCCAGGCAGCTGATGCCACTCAATACGCAGACTGACCCAGCTCCCAAAAGAGGAGCACCAGTTCCCACTTGCACCTGATGCATACTACGGCCCTCTGTAACTTTCCCAAAGCCAATGGATGGCTCAGCAGCTCGAGGCAAGAATCGGGCCCTCAGAAACTCCTGTTTCAGCCCCTTACCTGCCCGTGAGAACCGGCAAACAGCAGAAAAAGAGGGTGCCCCGTACTACAAGTATGCTCATGCAACCCAAACACAATTAATGCCAGACGTCCTAACAGAGTCATTATTAATACGATCACTTTGCCATTGCATGTCAGATGAACAAACTCCCAAAGACAGCCATCTCTTCTACCCCACAAACAAGCAAGCTGGAGTGGAAAAGGGTGCAATAAACAAAGCTGTAAATCAATTAAAACATTAAAACAACTACACTGAAAAAAACCCACTCTCTAACGTCCCCAAACCCCTTGCAGGGAGCCAGGCACAACAGTTTCCCAACACACTGGAAGGTGGAGACCCATGTTTGCATATTTGAGATGGCTTACTGATATTCAGCTATGCTGCTTAACTCTATGGCCTGTCTCATTCAGACTAGAAAGCACTTGAGCCTGAGTGACGATAATGTTACACTGTTGTCTTAACGTTTTTCTATCTGTCAGTCACTTTCGAAGGCAAGTCGTTAAGAAGCTTGCATAGTTGAAATTCTGACTCCGGACAGAAATTTTCTGTATCCAATCCCAGTGTTAGAGCAGTAATGCCAATTTTCTGCTCTCCAAACCTCATCGAAATGTGCCCATGAATAGCTAAGAGACTTAGGCACCATACATCACAAAGCTAAAAAAAAAAAACCACCAAAAAACGAGACAAAAATTAAAAAAAAAAAAAAAATTATTATTATTAGCATTTTACGTATTATTTGTGGAGTAGACTGTATTAGAAATTTGAAAACAGCAAGCATGACTGGCAAGGCTTGCCTATAGAAACTCTCTAAAGCTTTTAGAGTCAGGAAACAGATACACAAAGTTTCCTTATCTTTAACGTACAGATATCCGGATAGGAAACTACTACCAGGAGCTTAGAAAGGACATTTTTTTTTTTTTAATTACTCAAATGAAAATACAAAGTGTAGGTGACTCCATGGAAAAATAATAAGATAAAAAAAAAAAAAAACCCAAACATGAAAAAACAGTAGGGGATTGTCTGGGGAGGGAACCAATATTAATATTGCCAGAGAATATAAGAGTGAAAATTACTTCATGGCTTTTAGACAAATAATTATTAAGTAGAGAGCAGTAGCTTTGACTCATCTGATTTGTTTTCCTTTTTGGAGCTGGAACTTTTTTTTTTTTAGTACATGGTGGAGGACATTCAAACTCATAACCCTTTCACTCCCAGAATATGCCCAAAACCTCCCAAGAGGCCCAATGAATGAGGAATTAAATTAAAAGCTGTCATCTGAGGATAGACGGGGAGATGGATACTCGATATCCCACATGCATTGTGAGCGGCAGGGAGGCTCGGGGCGGAGGCGCGCTTGGCGGGCTCAGCGGCAGCGCGCACTGGCTTGTGCCGGGGATGTCGGGGTCGGAGGGGGGAATATCTGCCCCGAGGCATGGCAGTGACCTCGACGTGACTGACCCCCCGTGTACAGTACAGCTCAGCTCCACACAGGGGAGCAGAGATGAGACACATTTGACTTGTGCCTGTGTGTGGTCCCTTTCCCTAACTTATCCCCAAACCCAAGAGAAAGAAAGACACCTACCAGCCTTCGCTTGGGTTTAATGAGAGGTCGGTTTTGACCATTCATTTTGTGGTAGAGCCCGCAGGCGTTACACAGGTAATGCCCGGTGCCGTCTCTTCTCCAGAGAGGGGTAGCAGTTGCTCCACAGTTCACACACTCTCTGCCTTCTAAATGGAAACACGAAGAAACCGGATTTCTTTCTTTAAAAACAAATTCACAAAAGCTTTTTGCATTGTCCTTTAGGCATTTTCCAGAAGTCAAAACAATTCAAGCACAATCAGACAGCAGTGACATCTACAGCACATGCAGCAGCGTTTCGAGAATGCCCAGACTCCAGTATTCTATGTCATGATCAGAAACAGGCAGCTCTCTCTGCAAGGTAAGAGTGACACTCTTATTGTGTCGGATGGAAGTTATCGTCTCAGTAACGAGAACTCCCTTAATCTGCACTGAGCACCGCTCCCCTCCCACATGTATTGCACTCCGAGGGTTAGATCCTGGGTTCTCCTGCCACAAATACACACATACACGTGTCCACACACACCTGCAAACATACAATGTGTTAAGTCAAAAGAAAAGGTTTTCTAGAATTCAATCTAAGCTAAAGTACCTCACTTTCTGTGCTCTCCTTTTTGTTGCAAATACTAGAGGATGAGAAAGCAAAGCCGAGCAGACAGAGAATGGATACAAAATGCCAAAGGCTCAGCTATGATTTTTGTCTTAAAGGCAGAGAAACGCTGTTAAGACTGGTCTTTGAGAAAGTTCCATTTCGCTCTGGGAATTACTGTTAAAAACAGGCTTTTCTATTCTGTGATTTTCCAACAATACACTTTGGATTCGGCAGGGAGCAATTTATCTTATTACTGCTTCATTATTAGTTTTAGTAGCACAACGTGGGAAATACAGCATTGTAGAGTGACTCTATGAAAACCCAGCATGCAACTCCTAGATATGCATTTCTGCCTCAGAAAACTCTCTGCTAGAAGTTCATTTGCCTCTGATGGTTCGAGGGCAGGTCTGCTTAATATAGAATCTCTCTTAATATAGTTTATGCAAATCCTACAGTATTTAACTGGAGAGGAAATTCTTTTTGCTAATAACTGAAGCAGGCCATGTTGAGTTCAGCAGGGCTTGCGTCTCCTTTAATCTAGGGAGTGGGTGGCTTTTAAACAACACAGCCTAGAGTGAAAAATGAGGGGAGCACTGTAGTGGTGCATTTGTAGCTTTTGTCCCTTCTAGGGCAGGAAGCTGCAGGAGTCGTGGTGTCGTGAGCCTCAGCTTTCCTACAAAAACAGAGTGGTCACGAACTTTCCCCAGTTCCTTACACAGGGAGCTGCCTTACAGGGGGGGGGAAAAAAAAAAAAAAAAAAAAAAAAGAGCTCCTCACTTCTCTCATCTAATAAAATTGTCGGCCAACTACAGGATCAAAAATTAAAAATAAAATACTCAAGATGCCTTTTGTTACAGAGACCTGGATCTTTAATCTGTTTCCAAACTCAGAAAGTTCAGGCTGCCAATTGCTTTTACTTTCTACTCCGTGTACTACTGAAAAAAATAAATTAAATAACCACATTTAAATAATGACAGAGAGAAAAAATATTTTTCCCCTTAAGAGAAGCCATTTGAAAGAGGTGATGAGCTTGTAAAATAGCTGATATTTTTGTGGCAAAACTTACAATAGATCACATTTCTAAATAATTGGTTTTTAAAAAAATAAATACATGTAGTGTGTTCAGAAACATGTGCAGTGACGGATAAGGGTACACACATTCGTAGTCAGTTATTTTTAAAGGGCTATCTAAATTCAGTGCCAATATATTGTAGCTCATCTCCTTCCATTGCTGAGGATTCTACTAACCAGGAATTAAACAAACTCCCCTAATTCATCCGTGTGTACACTGAGTGTGATTCCAGAGTGGGATCAAAATTTTGCCCATCACTTAGTTTCCTAATTTAGGACTGCACTTTTAGGAAGCAATTCAGGAGGGGTTGTGAACAAGGGAAAGCTCTGCAGTCAGTCGTTTGGAAGCAGAGAAACGTCTAGTTCGGGGGAAAAAAAAAAATCCCAAACACACCACAACAAACCATAGTGTTTTCCAGTTAAAAGTCAGGCTGCCGTTAAATAAGACTGGACACCTTAGTCTTTCACACTGGTATGTAAACTATATTTGAACTTTTGCTCCTGTAGAGGTGAAGCAAGTAAGGCCCTCTGCGAGGCGAAACGGGCCGCTGGGTGAGTTTCACTTTCATCCTGCACTGGGGGCTTGGTTTGTTATTATTGAAGAGACGTTGAAATTCTAGAGGCAAAAATACTTATCACTACAGAATCCCCACGTGTGATTCGTGGGGCTCTGACAGACTTAGGGGAGCAGGATCAGGCCTGAGCCCTTCAGCTGGCCGAGGCCAGCTTTTCTCCCAAGGAAACAGTTTTTTTCCTCTTATAAATCTCTCTTTGTACATGCGATCTGCCTGCTCACACCGCACCACTGCTCCTGCCCCTCGGCCCCATCTGAGTGCCCTGAGGCCAGTGCCTGGTGGCTCAGCAGTCACTATGGATGTGCTGGCACCCGCAGAAGCCTGGCACAAGCTCCATCTCCTAGTTTAATACCCCAGAAAAGCAAGACCAAGCAACCACCTGCCCCTCTGTCCCCAAGGGAGCTGAGACAAGCACCCAGCCTCTCAGCATCTTGCAACCTCACCCCTAAACCGCCAGTGAAGACCCCCACGCAGGCACCCCCCAGCCCGTCCATCCAGGGAGCGACGGGGCTCCAGCGCGGGCTGCAGCACTTACCCGAACAGGACCTGGCCTTGCTCCGCGGCTTGGGAGTGAAACTGGACGCGGGCCCCCCCAGGAAGCTGCCGGGGTGAAAGAGGCTGCTGCTGTAGTCGTGAGCGGCTGGCACGTAGGAAGGGTATGTAGGGATGGGGTGGTGTGTGGAGGGCTGGGCCCCCATGCTGGTGAGGCTGCTTCTGAGCGGGCTGGCACTCTCCATCTTCATTCCCTCTGACAGCGACACTTGGTACTTGATGCTGTCTTTGTCCTCCTGCCGGGCCCCGGTGGAGGACGAAGGGGAGGCAGCGCTGGTGGAGTTGGGGTCCGGGGACACTTCCTTGGGAGGGGTCGGGGGGAAGCCGAAGAGGTGGGATCCGGAATGCGAGGCGGGGGTTAGAGAAGACACAGAGGCGGTGCTGGACGTGCTGCTGCCGGGGTACACGGAGATGGCGCCCGGCGCCCCGGCCGCCGAAGGATGCAGAGGTGTCTTGGTGAAGGGGTTGACGGTCCAGGGGTTGTGGTGATGGGCAGACAGTGCCGCCTTGCTGCTGTCCAGCCAAGGGATCCCGGGGCTATGTATAAGATGAGGCCGGCACATTTGACTCCCGGTCAGGCGGGCTGTAGGAATACAAGAGCGTTTGAGATCAGCGTAGGGTGGCTCAGCCTGGAGCGGCTCTGGGAGGTACCCCAGTTCCCGGCTCAAGCAGCTCCCCAGCCTGAGGGCAGCCGGAGGGGAGCCGAGCATGGCGGGGGGTAGATTTCACAACCCGGAGAAGAGCAGCCAGGCTGGCGCAACAGCCCCTTCCCTGTCCCCTCCAAGGAAGATATCAGCCATCCCAGCGAGAAAGGCACCTTTTCCTTCCGCCCCACCCCTGGGATCCCTGGCATAAGCAGCAAACCCTTTTCTGTTCTATCTTCCAAGACGCTGCAGTGTGCTCTCTCCAGCTCCTAAAAACACCCTCAAATAAAATCCATTGCCGATTTGAACTGGTTTGTATTTTGCATCCGGGAAGCAGCCGTGTCTGAAAAGTTTTAGCCTGTGCACACACTATTTCCCCTTCCTCTCTCACCTCCCCCCCCCCCCCCCCCCCCCCCCTTTCC
>WBNM01011709.1:182229-214865 GCA_013399055.1 Ramphastos sulfuratus | reverse complement strand
CCCGCCAGGCCCGCGACAGGTACAGGACCCACCAGCCGCGGCGAGCAGCTCCCCCGCCTCAGGTCTATTTCTTAGGGTATAATTTTTTGGAGAGGGGAAGTTCTTGTTTTCTGCCTTTCTTTTTCTGTTTTCCTCCCTCTGGCCTTGTCTCCGTTTTCTTCTCCCCCGGCACCCCCCGTCCTGCGTTACTAACTCGTATTAGTGGCAGCTAATAGGGTTATAAAATGACACAGTTACCTCTTAACCACAAGACCTTATTTAAGCTGCATTGAAGGGGGAAAAAAAAAAAGATAGGTCGTGGAATAAACTACTGAATACCTTTTTTTTTTTTTTTTTGTAAATACTGTAGGAGCCTGGTCACTGTTCCCCATCCCGCAAACGATTTTTGCGGCATGCGTCGCCCACCGTGGGAGCCCTTGATCCCAGCCTCCCTCACGGGTCCGTTCACCTGCGCTTTGTCCGCAATTTGCCCATTCCCCCTCGCCCCCGCACAGCCCCGCAGCCACTCGGCTCGTTAGGCTGCAAATAAAGGGGAGGAAAAGCCTCCAGTTCGACCCCATGCCGCCCACAAAAACGCCTTTTGTGTAAGTTCCCAAAGAAAAACGCACGGAGGGGAGTCGGGGTGGGGGGGGTGTCGCGAACGCACAGCTTTGCCTAGAGAAAGGTATGAACATTTTTTTCAGGCCCTGCCAGGACAGATTTCGTTCGCAGGAGATCGCTCTAACTTTATGCTGATTTTTTTGTTTGTTTGTTTGTTTGTTGGGTTGGTTCTTTTTTTTTCCCTTTTTTTTGTTTTTTGGGTTTTGTTTGTTTGTTTGTTTGTTTGTTTGTTTTTCCCCTTGCAAGTTTATTTCGGGGCGGCTGTTAGAGGAGGGAGAAAAGAGGCCGATCCCACATTATTTGATTTATTTCCCGCAGGCAAAATTTCGCCGGGGAGGGACCGAGCCGGCGCCGGCGAGTGGGGTTCGTCTCACGCCCTGCACTGGCAGCGCCCGCGGTGCCTGTCCAATGTGGCCCCTGAGAGCCGCGGGGCAAGAACCAAGCAGGGCTTCGGACTTCCGAGGGAAAAAAAAAAAAACAACCCACCACCAAAACCCCCACAAACAAACAAACAAACAAAAATACCCCACACAAAACCAGACTGCTTTTGATAAATATGTTCGGTGCCCTGAGGAATCTCCATGACCGAAATCCGCACCCCACTTAGCTAAATCGCTTCTCATTTAAAGTGCCTCAGTACCACGCAGGCTCCGCTTCCTGGTTGCTTCTACGTTTTTTGTTGTTGTTTTTTTTTTTTGTTTTGTTTTGTTTTTCTTGTCTTACAGACTCAACACTCCAAAGCAAAAGAAGGATAAAGAGGGGAACTTCACATATTAGAAAAAAAAAAATTAAAAAAAAAAAAAAGGCAGAGGCGGGTGAAAGAGCCTGCGGAGACGAGCGGCGCGGTCCTCGATGTGGCTGGGTAATTTTAAATCATGCAAAGCCCCGTAAGCTGCCGCACGGGACTGGGACGGAGAGGACTCCCCGGCAGGCAGGTGCAAGAAAGCGGGGCCGGGCCCTGCCGCCTTGTAGAGTCAGAACAAACCCTCACATCTCTTTTTTTCTTTCATTCCTTTTTTTTGTGGGTTTTTTTTTTTTTGTTTTGTTTTTTTTTTTTTTTAATGCTCAAATCTGCCAACAATGGGACCGAGGAGATAGGATGTAGCTGCGGGGAGGGGGAGCGGGCCTCTACCCATCCCGTCTCCGGAAGGCTCCACAACTTTCCAAGATGGAGATTTAAATAATTACCCCGGTAACAACGGCAAAGGAAAAAAAAGAAAAAACACACACAAAAAAGGCCCCAAAATCACAACAAACCTCAGACCCAATGGCCGCTTCCCCGCAGGGTGCCGGTGAGAGTTGCGCCTCGGGCTCGGCCGAGCCGCGGGCAGAACCAGCGGAGCATCCGCCGTCCTCCGGGCCGGTGAGAGCTGCACTGGGCTTAGCTCGCCACGGCCGCAGACGGGTGGGAGGATCCGGCACGGAGGTTCTGGCGGGTCTGCGGCCAATTTTTCGTTGTTTTTTAAAACCCTGTCAAGTTTGTCCCCAGAGAAAACTGTCCCGAACGATGCGCTCCGCCAGCAGGGCATGCATCCCTGCTCTGCGGCGGCGAAGCCGCGGTGCCGATACGCGCAGCGCCGGGGCTGCGCAGAGCCGCGCAACAGCGTCCCCTTACCTTGCCTCTCGCCCGTCCTCGTTTTTCTTTCAGTTTTCCCGCCGGTGCCTGGAAAGTGCTGTTTCTCTTCAACCGCGGGGCCACTACGCGGGCCAGGGAGGGGTCGCCGGCCGCGGAAGCCCCCCCGCCTGCCTGCTCCCGGAGCGGCGGCTCTGCCGCGGGCTGTGGGTGCGCGCAGTCAGGCGGAAGGGTGCCCGAGGTGCGCGCTGCTGAAAACTGGCAGCAGTCTTCGTGTTGAACCCTTTTTTTTCCCCCCCTGTCCCTTCCCTACTTCCCCCCTTCCCTTCCTCCCACCTCCCTCCCTCTCTTTTCCTCTTTCCCTTCTTTCCCTCCCCTTCTCTCTCACTCTCCTGCATTCAAGGATGGCACAGCGAGCCACTGTGTATTTATGTACATAATAAGGCAGCTCGTCCCCTCCACTTCATTTGCATCATTACAATATCTGTACAAGCACATCACATTGTCTGTTGCTTGCACCTTTTGTTACGGTTGCTGTCACAGTCTACGCGACTTGACTTTCATATTTTAAATGAATTGATATTACACCAACAACACGCACTCACATCATCGGCTCTGGGAAGCCGGGCTCGGGTGCGCTGGGTGCCGCAGCCCCAGCCTCTCCCGACCACTCGCTTCTTCCACTGGAACTCGAGGAAGGTGGAGTGGGGGGATCCGCTTTGTAGGATAGTATAAATTATTCCGATTCTTATTAATTTTGTTTCCACTTCCCAGTGAAGGGAATGTTTGGGGTTTTTTCCCTTTTTTTTTTTCTTTTTCTTGTTTTTTTTTCTTTTCTTTTTTTTCTTTTTGGGGAGTGACCAGCCTGGTTTTGTGTAACCTTGTGTTTCAGCTCCCCCCTTTCTCTTCCCAAACTTAGTCTTTCGGGCTATGCACCTGCACATAAGAGAGGCAGCGGAGACGCTGGAAGAGGCGCAAGCAGATATAAGGCGACGATTCGATGTTATAGCTAGGAAGGAAGCAGTAAAAGACATATCTCGCAGACCACTGGGAAATCCAGACAGAACGAATGGGTTCGGAACTGATTGTGCGTCCCAGCCCCGTCTTGGCACCCCTCACCTGCTGGGTATTCTTCTCCCGGTGCGTGTGTGTGTGTGTGTGTGCGGGGCTGGGGGGATCCCCTCGCCAAGCGCCTGGAGGTTACGGGGGGAGGGGGGTGGCGGGCACCGGGGCCGGTTGCGGGGGGCTGCGGTGGGCCGCCGGGTTCGCGACGAAGCGCTGAGGGGCGATTACTCGGGGAAACGAGGAGGGGAAGGGATGGGGGTGGCGAGCGAGCCCCCCACTTGCGACTGCGGGAAAACCATATTAACGGAAAGACAAAGGCCGGACAGTCCGGCGAGGGCCCTGCGGGAGTAGGGGAACGAAATACGGTTCGGGAAGGGAAGGAGAAAACTTTCGCGGGAGAGGAATTACCATCATAATGGAGGTAAAAATGTGAACAGGGGAAAGGGGAGGGGGAATCCTATTCTACTGGCATTTTCTGTCTGTCTTTGTGATATGGTTCGGGGGGAAAAAAGGTCCTTGATATGCGGCAGATAATTCTTATCAGCCTCACGCAGCCCATTTCCAAAGTAAGTGTTTTAATTACTCCTTCTGTACTACCCTTCATCCTTTGAGAAGAGATACATCGACAGATTTATGCAAGGGGACAAAATACAAAAGAATGCTGTATTAAAATATATACATATATATATACACACACACACACCATTTTTTTTCCCCTTGTGCCCAGAAAGAGGAAGACGCTGTCGCCAGCCACACTCTGGGGTCGCCCCTGCACAGAACGACTCTAAAACGAAGGACTGTCGCTCAGTCAGAAAAGCTGTGGAAAAAGGAGGGTTTGAAGACTGCAGATTTCTTCCCAGGTGGGGACAGACGGATGTGCCCAGACGGTTGCTTGTAGGGGCTGAACCCAGCGGAGGCGCAGGTCTGCCTACTGCAGACAGTAGCCTACGGAGGCTCCCCGTGCTGCTGACCGCCAGCCGGCCGGGCTGTTCCGGGGCCAGGGCCAACCCCACAAGTACCATCAGAAGCATTTGGGGTTGGAGTGGCACGGAGGTGTGTGATTTTTCCCTCATGCCCACTGGAAGAGAAAGGTGTTTTCCTCTGCTGTTGAGTTTTCATACTAAAGATGTCATTTGGAAGTCCGGGAGGAAGGGGGGACGGTGCTTCACTCACTTTCACTGTAACAACCATATTCTACATATTGAAAAATATGGTAAACAGTGGAGACAGTGGAGAAGGTTTTGGTTGAGTTTTTGGGGGTTTTTTGTTTGATTTTTTCCCCCCTGAAAAAATCAAACCAAACCAAAACCCAATCAAAACCCAAACCCAACAACCTAACCTTTTCAATACTGATTCAACCAAATTAATAAAAAAAAAAAAAAAAAAAAAAGAGAGAGAGAGAATTTTAAAAGAGAAGAAGCAGCACCAAAAGCAGGGAGAATATAGGCTCAGCAACTCTCCAGGTTCGCTTCCTTATTATTACTATCCAGGGGTAATTTTTCATCTCTGCTAGCTAATCTTTGTTCCTTGTGAAGATAATGAATAGCCCAATCCTTATCTACTGGGCTCCTGGAGGCTGCTGGAGAATGGGGTTGAACAGGGTTGAAAATTGGTTCCAAAGTGCTGCTGAATAAATGGTGTTCCTTATCTCTTGCTTCCAGATTATCGGAACCCTTTCAAAACTCACACAACAAATACAGCCACCGCATCTAATGCATCATTTACCAGAGCAGATCTCCGCGTTTGATCGGCAGATAGGCAAAATCTATGTATTCCTTGCTGCACTTAGCATGCATGTGGGGTTGCTGTGCATGCAGGGTGCCCCCAGGCCAGGTCTGGGACACCCTCGAGGCTCTTAACATGTCTTTGCTCTGGACTCCATGGAGTGAGGACAGCATCCTCTGCCTGCCCCAAACCAGAGGCAGCAGGGTGGGGACAGAAAACCTTGCAAGGTGCTGCTACGTGATGCATTTTGAAAATTTTATTTCCTCCACTGGTGGACTTTTAGGGAGAGGGAAAGAGGTCTGAGCATCACCCTGGGCAGCCCAGGCACCTACTTGTGCTACACTCAGTCCTGCACCTACAGCTACGTTCACCCACAACCAGAACCAGTTGCTGTTTCAGGGTTACTCAGCCCCTGCTACCTCTGAAAGCCATTTTTTAGGCTCAACAGTGCCCTAGTTCTGCCCCAGTCTTTAGCACTCTCAGGGCCAAGGGGGACCCCAGCCCATTTCCTTCCAAATCCTGACAGCCCTGTCATAGAGCCCAGTCAGTCCCTTGGGTCCTGGCTTCCAGCTGTCACAGTCAGTGCCAGGTGATCCTCCCACATTCCAGCTATGGGCAGAACAGGGCACATGGGGCAACCCAAATTTGGGGAGTAATTGGTGACCTTGGGGAAGAAAAAATATATAAATAAACTCCAAAGAAAGGGAATCTTTTCTTTCTCCTGGAGTTAGTGTGAAGTCTGTCCCTTCCACTCAGAGAAGTATCAAGTTGTGGTTTTTTTTTTTTAATAATTAATTGACTTTTCCTGATCTTTTTCTTGTCCTTTTCTTTTTTTCTGGTTTGGGGTGGTTTGGGGTTTGTTTTTGGTTGTGGTTTTTTTTTTTGTTTGTTTGTTTGGTTGGTTGGTTGGTTTGGTTTTTGTTTTTTGGTTTTTTTTTCCTTCTGTTTCCCACCCTCCCAAAACAGCTGCATAGCAGCAAATACTTCACAGCCCAGTTATGTAGCCTCTGGCTCTGGAGCAGGAGATCCTCCAGACCCAAGCTGGGGACCGATGCCTTCTCAGTTCTCACCAGCACATTCTTCCCCCAGCAGTGCCTGAGCCTCTGCCCAGGTACCAAATAAGGTGGCATTTTATTTTCTGTCACTGCAACACATCCCATGCCCAGAGCGATGCCCTGTACCTCCAGCCCAGGGATGCAGTGAGATTCTGGGCTGGGGACAGAATATCTGCAGTGTCCCAGTCCCTTCTGTCCACTCAGCAAGGCTCATCCCTCCCCTGCCTGGAAAGAAACTTTGGTGGGAAGTTGTGGGCAAGTAGCAGCTCCAGCCAGCCCCTGCCCACACTCAAGAGTGTTGCAAATGCTCAACTTGTACTAAATTTTTTATGGCTGTATTCACAGTTGTTCCCTGTAAAAAATGCACCTGTGTTAGTTTATTAATAACCTAAACATTACGTATTAAAGACCTATGAGTGACACAAGATGACAAAAAGCTGTATTTTTCCAATATACACAAGCACACATTTAATAACCTTCTATTGCATCTCAGCTAGGCCTTCTCTCTGATGGTTCCCATGGCAACTGAGATAAAAAAGCAGCCATTTTCCATATCTCTATGAAAGTCTATTATATTGCAGGATTAGTTCATCTTCTGCTAAGGTCAAACACAAAGTCATACAACCTGAAATATTTAGAATCCATGTACATTCATTTTTTTATATGCCCTTTCATTTTCCACAAAAGACTGGGCTCCTCTGAGGTTTTATTCCCCAGAAAATGCTAAGCAAAGCAATAAAAAAATCATGATTAGCAGCTGATGAAAAGTTCAATTGTTTTGTTCCCCCTCCGCCCCTGGATTTTTTTTTTTTTCTTCCCCCTTTTAAACCCCCCCGCTATTGTTGGGCAGATAGCGCCTTCCTCATTTATCTCTATCAGCAGCCGTGATTGCGCCCGATGCCTGCCGCCTAATTGGGCTAGGAGCGATTCGCGGGCGGACGGCGTCACCTTCTGGCTGAGACGGGTGAGACAGCGTCAGGGCAGCGACAGGCCGGCCCGGGGCCGCCCCTCGTTAGCATCCCCCCACCCACAAAATAGGGACCGAGCGAGCCGAGCGAGATGAGCGAAGCAGCTTCGTGTGTGGTGGTGGGGGGGGTCCCCGCGGGGGGCAGTCTAGGGGCGAGCAGCCACGGGACTGTGCCGCTCAGCTCTCTGCACTGCTTCCCGAGCATCCACATCCAACTCGTACAGGCTCGTCAGCGTTTCCAGGGACTGCATCTGCTTGTTGATGCGGTGGTTAAACATTGCGACGTCTCGGTGTGGGGGAATGAGGTGCCTGAAGCTTTCACCTGCAAGTTTAGCTACCGCACGCTTGCAACGACAACGAAAAAGTGTTGAACACATTTGAGTCGCTGCCGTGAACTCTCCAGCGGGTCCTGGAGGGGGAAAGCAAAGCTACTTCTCTCTCTCTTTCTCTCTCTCTCTCTCTTTTTCTTTTTTTTTAAATGAAGGAGTTGGCAACGTAATTCAGCTGGGCCTCGGTGACACCTAGAAATGCAGTAAAATAAAACCTGAGCAGCCTTCAGACAGTTTGAATGGTGACAAACGTGCTATTGCTCATGGCACGAAGAACTATGCCTCACTCTTTTCCCAAGGTCACTCCTGAACAATCAGGCGAGCAAATTTGTGCATGTGGCCATCCACACGTTCATGGGCATGTTTGGCAACGTGACATATATTCCAGTCCCTTGTAATATGAAAATATGCACAAAAGGAAAGAACCTTTTAAGTGCCAAAAAGATTGAAGATCTACTTCTTGTCCTCGTCTCTCCATTCCCTGGGGGACCCACAATGAAGTCCTAGTGGCTCCAGCCATATTGTTGGAGCAGTATAGGGTGGGCCAGGCAGGCGGTGAGCAGGTGTGGTGTATCCCAGCAGGTGTGGTGTATCCCAGCAGGTGTGGTGTCCCCGGAAATGGCCTGTGCCTGCTGCAGAGGGGTGGAGAGGGGGTGGGGTGTATAAATCAGGGTAAACAAGCCACAACTCAGCTTTTGGTTCCCTGCTGCCTTGGATCCTCCCAGCCTGGGTAAGAGGAGGGATGGCATAGGGCACATACTCACGTGGCGTTGCCAGATGTCAACAGGTACCTGAAGGTGATTCTAGTAAGATGTTTGCAGGTAAGTGTTGAACAGCAATGGCCAGAGCCATGCCCACCTCTCAAAACCAGGCAGCAGCCTGTGCTCTCAGCAGCACATGTAGAAGGGGGATGCCAGGGAAGCTTCTCCTTCTGGGGACTCAGTCCTGCACCATTTGCCCTCTCTTTGGGCTCCTGTTCCTTTCACCCCTTTCAGTGAAAGGCAGATGGCTGCATTTTTAGGGCTAATGCAAAGCTATTTATTTTTAAGCTTTGGATTCTGGCATTTGGAGGTCTCAATTTTTAAACTTTTTTTTTTTTTAAGTGGCAAGTTTTCTACTGTCAGGGTTTGTACTAAAGGGAAGAAGCCTGAAAGCATGCCCTGAGTTGGAAGTTTGAAGATGAGTATACAACATCACCAAAAGTAGGTGGTTTTCTGGTGTAAGTCCTGTGGTTTCTTTCTTTCCCTACTTCATCCCCACCACCCCAGGCAGCAGCTGACGTGATGTCTACACCATGCCTGGGGTCTGCAGCCCTGAGAAAGCCTATAGAAATCTTGGAAGTAGCTGTGTTCAGCCAAAAAGGGGTGTTCTCCTGCCCAAAGGATTAGCATCCTCTTCTCTCATAGTACTTCCTTTCTTGTTAAATCTGCTGCCTAGCTGCTCCAGTGCTGGCAGCATGTGTGCTACATGAGGGCTGTGATGGAGGTCACTGCAAGGACACCCGTCCTCAGCAAGTAGGGATATTTGTGTGTGGGTGTCCATCAGGGCTGCTGGGAATGCTGTGTAGCTACGCTGTGTGCTGTACTGGGTGACATTCAAACCCAGCATGGAGGAAAAATGGGGGGAAAAAAAGCAAGTCCACTTTGGGCTACAAATATTTAGATTGTTTCCATTGGATGACTACTGCTGGGGAAAGCCTGGAGGTGTGTGGGGCTGCTGTCATGTGGGTTTTTGCAGGGGCGGGGTGACCACTTGTACCTGGGAGAAGTAGGCTCTCTCTGGCTTGGGGAGCTGGTGGGGAGGCTGGTGGCACCACTGAAGCATTTGTGTTGTCTGCTCCCCCTCCCTGGTGAGCCTAGCACTGTGTGGTTAGGGATTCAGGGCAGTGGTGAAATGCCCCAGTTTGGCTCCCAGTTGTTTTTCTCTGTGACATCTGGTCCATCACTGCAAGTTCCCAGAAAGAGGCCCTGATGTCAGAGTAGGAAGAAAGAAGCTGACCTTGCTATTAAAAGGCAACAGAAATAGAAATGTGTCAGACTGTTTCTAGCAGACATCTCTGGAAAGAAAATCCCCTTGCTCTGTTCCATCAGGCCTTCATGGGCAGCTTTTCTCTGCTAACTGTTTGCTTGATACCACACTGGAGGTGCTTAATTTATTCTGGTTCCCATTGCTGTATCTGAAGAGATCCAGTGGGGTTTGAGAAGGATTTACGTTCTGCTGATCCCTCGTGACTTTGTGCACTCCTGGTCCTGTAGAGCCCTGATGCTCTTGGATCAAAGATGCTCGTCCTGAGTAGGAAGAGTTTGGGACCAGATCCTACTCCAACTCCAGAGCAATCCCATTGAATCCAGCCCAGCATTCCCAGCAGCACATTTTTAAAGAGGGGATGTCTTGCAAATCTCTGATCCCTGCTCTGAGCAGGGTCCCATGGCAGAAGAGAGCCTTGCCATCACATGGCTGTTCCTTGTGATGGAGGAGAAGTGGAGTAATTACTGAGATTAGTGAGAATAAGCCTTGCTTACAGCTTGAGATAAATTAATGTTTTAAACCCTCTTGGCTTTTTGGCTGAGATCAAATGTGGCATTGGTTTAGCATCTGTATCCTTTATCTGGGGAGTGGGAAGACTAACCTTTCTTGACACGGGGCGTGAACTTGATTTAAAAGGGCTCTCCTTCCATTCTTTTCTCCCTGTGCTATGTGATTCTGCTAGATGATATGGCAGGGAGCAGGGGGCTGCTTTGCCTGCCTGGAAGGAAAGGGGGAGAGGACAAGGACAGCATAGGAGGCTGTGCTGGGCGTTTGGAGAATGGTGAGAGCAGTGCATGTGAATTATGGCTGGGAGTGGACCTCTGTGCTTGAGGACAGCACAGGCATGGTGACAGCAGGCAGCCATCAAGACTGAGATGTGCAGATAGTCCCTGCTGGCCACAGAGCCAGCAGCTCCCCTGGTTTGTTCTCCTCTGAGCTGTTATCCACTGAGCTGTGGATGGCAGCATATCTTGGAAAATCCGAATAATATATCTACTGCAAAGGCATAAATCATCCCAGGTGCCATCTCCCCGTGCCCCAGCATTCCTTGTGTGCCTCAAGCTGCTGCTCCCACTTTGTCCCGGGAAGTGTAGGGCTGGGAGCAAGCTGTCAGCCAGCAGTCACCCATCGTGGGTGGCAGGGGGTTTGCTAGCAGCCACCGGAGCTAATGGTTTAAATGGTTAGTGGGAGGAGCACAGGCTGCCGCTGACTTCAGCCAAGGTGCCTGCAGAAATGCTGCCAGTGCTGCCAACAGCCACTTTCCTGGGGCTGTGGTGGGATGTATCAATGAAGCAGTTTTTGAAAGATGTGGGCACAGAGCAGGGATAGCCAAAAGTTTTCTGAACTCTGCCTTCCCATGCTTTTTGGTGATGAAAGTGGCTGTTTTCTTGGGATGGGAGCACATGACTTGGCTTGTGGAACATTTCCTCTCAGCTGCTTTGGCTCTAGGATGGGCTGTGCCTGGGTTACTGGCCCATGGTGGTGGCTAAAAGCTGGACAGTGAGGCTAGTGTGTTCCAAATAGGGGAAGACTGACCTGGCTGTGCCCAGCACAGAATGGACTCCTCTGTGGAGTTTCTGCACCCTCCATGCATTTAGTCTGGACTGGACTGCAGGTATCAGCCTCATCTTCCCCATTGTTTTCTCTTGGCATGTTGGTCTTAGTCTGTTTTTACAGTCATTAATGGTGACAAGCCCCTGAGGTAAAGATCACTTAGTGACCTTGGTTTTGATGCAACAGAGAGGAGGTGGTATCTAATAGAGCACAGGAGCCTTTCACCCCTTCAGGGGCCAGGTCTGGGGCTTGGTTGAAAAAGTCAGCCTGGGTTGGTCCTGTTCATCCCTGCAAATTAAACCTCATGCTCATCGGAAGCAGATTCTGATTGTTGAGCAGAGAAAATGAAACACAACCTGAGAGCAGGGCTGGACCTCAGCTCACCCACTGTGCTCTGCCAAGTGGCACATGAAGTCACAGAGCTACGTTCTGTGCCCCTGGTCCTTGAAGACCCTGCATATCTGAGTAACCTCTTTAAGTTCAACCTCTCATAGGCAGCTGTCAAGTCAGTGAGTGGATGTGATACACATAGCTGGAGANCCTTGAGGTCCCTTCCAACCTTACCATTCTATGAAGAGCCTCTCCCCTTCAGAGTCTAAGATAGTTGATGCTGGCAGGTAGAGCAGGTCCTGTTGAACTACTGTGGGCTCTTAAGAGCCAGTGGATCATCTGGTCAAGCCTCTGCTGGGGACAGGGTATTGCAGCAGAGGGTATTGGAGCTGGTCTCCCAGCTGGTTCCTGTGCTGTGGGGATGTGTAATGCACACCGGCACACTGTACACTGTGCTGAGTGTGTGACTCTGGATGAAGTATTTACTTAGGTGCTAAAGGTGAAATGAATCTGTGCTGTTTCCCTCTGGGCTGAATCTTTACCTGCTTCCCCATCTGAAAGCCAACACTGCTTCTCTGGAGCACAGGAAGTTCCTCCTGGCACAGCAGCTGGATGTTTCTCAGACTTGAAGAGAAAATTTTTTTCTCCTCCACCCTCTCCCTCTTACCCATCTTCCCATTTACTTTTGCCTTCATTCCCAAAGGCTGGCCAAGCTGCTGCTGCTCTGCACCTTTCCCTTGTTTTTCTCAGCTACTCAATGTGTGGCTTGGGACAGAAACCAGCCCAGCTCATAGGAGCCATAGAGATGCTTCCTATGGTGCTGATAAAAGCATTTTGTTTTTTTTCCAGAAGCCATTTTCAGTGCAAAAGGTACCTTGCTACCAAGTCAGCTTAGCAGACTTACTGCAAATCCTGCTGGACTGTGATACTATATAGAAAGTTGCTGGGCTGCTGCTCTTCCTCTGTGTACACAGTGGGAACTACTGCACTGGGATCAGTAGGGCCACTAGGAGCATCCCTTGAGGCTGGACTTTCCTTAACCCATTGATCTCAACCCTTGCCTGCTGGGCTATTCTCAAGACTCCTAAACAAAGCCCATCCTTCATTTAGAAAGACACTTGTTTTTGGGTTGTTTTTTTTTTTTTCTTGGATGGATTTCTTCATAAATTATTTTTTCTTTTTTTCCTTCCCCCACCAAATTAAGAGGGAAGAGAAGGGGAGGAAGGGAAACCCAGCCAGCCCTTGTCTTGGTGTCTCATCATGCCTACTTTTAATTGACAGACCTTGTTTTCCAGCCACCTCTCATACAGGGCTCCAACCTCCCTTTTAAAGCCCTGTCATGCTAAAAACTGACATGTGTTGACTTTGGCCTGGGAGAAGCTGGGCTCTGGCTGTAGGTAGGAACTGCATGTGTTTAGTCTGGCTTACATTTTATTTCCCCCTTTCATCAAATTAGTTCAGCTGGGTTTTGGTTTTTTTCATTTTCTGTAGGAAAGAAAAGAAAAACTGTTTGACAATCCGAGGCTGTGGGTTAGAATTGCAGCATTGCGTTAAAACAACAAAAAATAGCTTACAAATGTGGGCTGTGGCAGGCTGGGGGGAGATGGGGCCACCAGAGCAGGGATGGGAAAAGCTGCTGCAAGTACACATCATCTCCAAGGAGGTGGACAGAGATTCCTCCTGCAACTCCACAGCCCTAATTGTTTGTTTGATTCATTCCAGCTGGGGTAGTTGCATTAAGCTTTGCTAAAATTAGTGCTGTCTTGAACTGCATCAAGCGTTTCCCCCACTGTTAGTCCAGCTGGCACAGCAGGTTTGCAGTCAGTACCAGAGGGCTCCACCCCAAAGCTCAGCCAGGGGTGTGCTGCAAACCTGTGGAGTGAGCACCAGGCTGAACAGTGGCTGCAAAGCCAAGGAAATACTGCTTCTTGCCCACTAAGCGTCTGTTCGTTTCATTGGGATTGAAGTTAAGATCCAAACTGCATCCATCAGGGATACTGCTGCCTGCAGATGTGGAGTGGAGAGTTTCCACACACTGGGGGGAATATGTCCACTTCCTGCTGCCCCAGGACTTTACAGATGAATTAGTGGTTTGCTGTGGGAGATATCTACCACCATCCTGGTGTGTTTTCTCTGGGCTTCAGGGCTAAATGCACCTGAAATGTCAGTGGGGTTCATTTAATGCAGGAGGTCTCCCCAGCCCCAAGTCACTGAGGACCAGGGAAGCACCATCTGCTGTTTTGGTGCCAAATGGAGGGGGGGGGGGGGTGAAGGCAGCTGAAACCTCAGGAAGTTACTAATGCACCCATGTCAGCCTGCTGTGCTGAACCTGCTCTGCCCAGGGCACATGAGAGACACCGGTCTGAAGCTGGAAACAGCAAAAAGGAGAAAAACCCTTACCCATACAAAACCTCCTCGTAGCTCTACCTGGGTCTCCATTTCCACCACTTTAAGAGTATGACAGTGACATATCCTCATGGCCCCACCAGGGTTCCCCCTGCAGTGCTTGTGGGCACAAGTAATGTTGCTCAACATCTGCTTGCTTGCTTGATGTCATGCTCATGTGAAGCCGATGCCACTCCTGCAAGGAGTAACCACCCTATTCCACCCAAACAGTGCAGGTAAAGCAGAAATAGGTAGAGAAGGATTCTCATTTACCCTAGGGCATGTTTGGGAGAACCTGTCTCTGCTTCCTGAAATGTCTCACAAATGGGATCATCATTTCTTCTTGCAGTTCTTGTGCAACTTTTCTTTCTACATCCTGTGACATTGTTTCTGTGGGCCCTCCAGGATGCCCACCAAGCGCAGTGATGGACTGCGCCATCCTGGCAGCCCTCAACCTACGGTAGCCCTGCTTCTTTTACCATATGGGCGGACAAGAACAGGCCCCATCCATAATGCTATCTTCTTCACAGGTGTCATTGCAAGCCAGTGGGGCTGGGGGGGTTCTTGCCTCCCTGGTGGACCCGTAATGAAATAATTGCACTCAGGAAAGTGTGGAGAGGTTTGGCACTGAGACTTCTCCCCACTGCCACAATGCCTTTCCAGAGGGTCTGACTGGGCAGCAAGCCCGTGCACACAAAGACCAGGCCCCTCATGGTGGGGGTAGAAATATTTTCTAACAGCTACTTTTGTAACATTAGAGAAATCAAAGCAAAACGTGTCAAAATTCCCATTAAGACACATTTAACTTCCCTTGTTTCAAGACAAAGTGTCTTTGCCTGCAGGCAGGTCTCGAGATTGCCGGGTGGCCGTGGGAGACTATTGGATTACAGGCAGCACAGAGCCAGACTTTGCTCTCTTCAGAGTAAAGGCTTTTTCTAATCAGGATCAGTTTAATTCTGTTATCTGAATTATTAGCTTGGCTCTGTTTCTGGCCTGTGCAGGAAGGAGATGAGGGAAAGGAGCTTGTTGCTGGAGGAGAGGAGGTGAGTGGGGAGAGCCCTGACGGGCAGAGCCTCTTCCTGCCTGGGACCTGCTCTTTGCTCTGTAAAAACCTTGTGTTCGTATGCTGGGTGATGATGGATAGTAGGCATGAAAGTCTACAAAGGATGTACAGCTACAGATTAAGCCTTGCCACATGGCTCTGCCACAGATGAGCACAGACTTGATTTACTGGTGGGGAAACTGAGGCACAAGGTAGAGACCAAGGACGTGGGGATGTTTTGCTGGCAATGCTAGCTGCCCTTGCCTGCAGAGAAGTAAGATGAATTCTTCATTAAATTGAGGAGACAGCAAAATCCCTCCTTTCCTCCTGGAAAAAAACAGCATCTTTGCATCCTGTCTTGTGTGTCAGGGGAGGCTGTCTGGGCCTCACCACATCTTTTCATTGAAAAAGATACTTTTTCCCTTAAAAATTTTTTTTTCCTCTTATTTTTCTTTTTTTCCCTCAAGAATGAGGGTGAGCATGGAAATTTTAAAGTAGTGTTTTTCATCTTATTTTCCCAGCATCCTCACTCTCTTTTCTTAGGTCCTGTCTGTGGTCCCCATTTCAGAGTGCATCTGGGTGCCTGCATTCCAGATATACTCAATTGTGCTCTTTTCAGCCTAATCCCTCCAGGGCACATTTTGGTTGTTTAACCTGCTCAGAGGGCACCAGCCAGAGCAGTAAGAAGCACTAACTAATTTGGTGGACATTGCTGATGGCATCATAAAGAGAATGTGAAAAGGCCTTCTAGTATGGCAGGGACAAGAAGGGCTGGCCTTGAGTGAAGTAGCTGGGCAATGCATCCTGAACAGCTGGTGACTGAGGTCTGGATTATCTGCACCTCAGAATGGGATGAAATCAGGCCGGACTGAGGCATCAAAGTAAAGCTGGTGCTTGATCATGGGATGAAGCAACAAACTCTGCTGCCCATGTGTTCCCAGGTGGCTCTTCAGAATGAGGGGAAAGCTGCTAGCATGAGAGGATGATCTCATTTGTTTCACTTGTGCAACTCAGGGCTGAGAGGAGCTCTGCTTCAGCCCATGAGCTGGATGCCTATTTGTCCAGAGGTGGCATTGAGACAGCTAAGATGAGAGGGCATGGGCACTGTGGGAAGGATTAACCAGGCCACCAAAGCACCATTGGGGTGGTTGAGGCTTACAGGTGCATGCAAGGACTCCCATGCATCCAGGATAAACTGAGTAAACCCACAGGCAAAGGCACCCAGCATGAGGTGATGCTGGGTCTGAATTATTGTAGCAGTGCTGCAATAAGGACCATGCTTATAAAACAGCAGGAGATGCAGGAAAAGATAGAAATAAGGGGATGGGTGAGCATCTGGGAGCCCAGGCCCTGTTGGAAAAATTGCTTCCCCAGAAGGGGGAAGCCTGCCAGGTGGTCAGGCAATTGCTGGGTTAGCTGGCAGGAGGGTGAGCAGTCCTGCAGCTGGGCTGGCTGCTGGGTTCACCTGAAATGGGACCCCCTGGGAGGCATAAAGTTTTCTTCTGGGCTGCTAACATCTGCCCTGCAGCTGAAGTGTCAGCTGCTGCTGCAGAGCTCTTCCAGAGCAAGAAACTGAAAAAAACCAGCACGATGCATCTTCTCCCTCATGCCAAGGAGGACAGCTCCTCAGGTACATTTACCCTGAGGCAAGAGGTAATTTGGTGAGATCTTGGCTGAATAATCTCTCTGTCCTTCAATGACACCTAGGCCATGGTTGTTCTGAGATCTGAGCCCAGGCAGGATTGAGATGTGTTGGCAAAGCTGGTGAAAATGGGTATGTTGCAAAAGATCCAAGGAGTCCTTAGCTGATCTGCCATCAAGTCATGTCTTGCTGGGTTTTATAAGGTTTTCTTAACGCTCATGAAGAACAAGAGCTAAGAAAAAGAGCTGGGTGGTACATGAAGGATCTTCAGCTCAATAGATGTGGGGACAATGGAGCTGCTTGTTCACTGACTGGGCCCATCCTAGGATGGGAGCAGGGAGATCCAGCACAGGGCAGAGAAGGGATCTGAACCTGGCTTATCAGTGATGGGAGGTCATGGACTAGACCCATATTGGTTAGTAGGTAGGGATCCCACCCATGGCAGAGTTCAGCTACAAGGGGCTGAAGGTTAACATGACGGGGTTTGTTTTTGGCTTTGTTCCTTGCTAGCATAATCAATCTTCTGCAAGAGATGCTCTCCACTCAGTATTTCTGACATTATCTCTTCCCTGCTGTCAAGTGCAGGATGAAAAAGTGTCCCAGAGCTTTAATTTTCAGCCACTTAAGCCCTGAGCATCTTTGAAGCCTTGGCTCCACACTTCACCGTGCACCCATGTCTCCTTGCTGATGAGTGGCTGTTGGACAGGAAATCCAGCCTGTGTTTTTAGTGCCCTGCCCCTGCAAGGTGCTCTTTTCTCTGTGGCCTGTTTCAGTCTGTAGTGTCCTTTAGGTTCCCTGTGTCAGACATTATCTCTTTCCTCCTAAATCAGAAGCTGATGGTTGCAAGTTTGAGTCCAGGAACACAGAGATCCTCGAGTCCTCATCCCTTGGCCTCCTTAATCTGATGGAGTCAACACACTGTTCTTTCACTGAGTCCAGTTTCTTTCCAAAGAAGGTAATTTTGTGGGGATGCTGGTGTGGGGCACGCTAGCTTGCATTTGGGATTATGCTGTGTATTTTAAGACTGCTGAGAGTTGTGAGGTGTGATGCCAATGTGTGGATTGATGCTAAGAGTCAATGTTTTTTTTGAGTCACTGCTGTGGGTTTCTGCAATTGAGCTGCTAGAGCTGGTGTCCAGGATGTTTGAGGTATCAGCTGGGCCTCTTCAAACATCATTACCAACATCTTCCTGCCTAGTCTGTCACTTCACCAGCCTCCCTGGTGAAGAAGTGCTGAAATACCCTGCAACCTACCCTCAGCAGTTGCCCAGTGCCTCCCTTCATAGCGGTTCAGCATCACTTCACCGGGGAGGTTGGTGTCACTTCAAGCCCTGTCTTGTAGATACCCTTTGGTGAGCACAGGCTGTGTCTGCAGCTCCCATGTGAGCATTTCATGGTGCACTGCCATAGGAGAAGGATGTTCTCCCAGCTTATGTGGGGTGGGTAAAGCTGTGAGCGAGCCCGCCGGGCTGCTGTGTCTCCAAAGCTGGCTGGTGCCAGATCCTCTCACCTCAGGGTGCCTCACCAAAATAGCTGCCATGGAAAGAGGTTTGTTGACTTTCTTCTTTTCCTTTTCTCTCTCTCTCTCTTTTTTTCTTCCTGTGCTCAAACTTCCCCAGACCTCTTCAGAAGGCTCTGGCATATCATCCTACAGATGTGGCATAGAAGCCCTGGTTGCAAAATATATCCGGCACGGCAGTTGGTAGTGTTGTGCAATCTCCATCAACTTACGGAAACCACTGTGAGATACTCTTTAAGAGAGACTTTGTTCCCATCCATCACTCCAGCCGCAGTCACGTGTCCTGCTGTCAGGCAGACGGGCACAGGCAGGCAGCACAGGGCCTGTAAGCACCAGGAGAACTTTTCTTTGCAGTGGATGCTCTTGCATGTGTGCAAATGGTGCATGACCTCTCTTCCGGAACCCTTTGCTGTTCAGACCAGATCTGTTGCATTGCCACTTATGTCCTACCATTAAATGTTCCCCTTTAGCACCTGCTGGTGATGCTGGCTTCACACTAGTAGTCAGAATCTGGGTCATCGTGAGTGGCCATGCAAAGCTCAGCAGGAAAACATGGCAGAGGTGATAGTTATAGTAGCTCTGAGAGGCCAGACACAAGATGTTCAGATCTCAGCACAGCAGAGACATTTCTGCAGGCTCCATGGCCTGGGCTGTCCCCTGTGACAGTCAGTGCAGTGTGCTTGACCAGGCTGCTCTAGTGTAGGTCGGCCTGTACCACCACATCTGACACCAGCAAGTATGTGTGAGGAGCTGTGAAAAACAGAGACCCCAGATACTTCCCTTGCAGAAGGATGTTGTGCAGGTCACAGGGTGCTGTAGGGGCTCAAAGCCAGACAAGGGGAGTGGATTGTAAGCATTTGCAAGAACAAGAGCATCCACGCCGTTCCTGCACAGCTGGTAGGCTTTTTTTGTGCTGAAAGGAAACCCTGTAGATGAGTAACACCATACGTCTAACAGGACTCTCTACAGGTACAGAGAGGCTCCTGGAGGCAATGGCTGGGCTGTCCTTTTATCCTACATCTCAGCTCTCTGGAACTCTTACTACTCACCCTTCCAAATAAACAGAGCCTTTGCATAAGTGACCCCTTGCAGCCACAGGACACTGGTTTTGCCACTGGTACTCATTGCTGTCCTTAGGGCACCTTCCCTACCAACCCAAACAGATGTGGAAGCCACCACAGAGCACTGGCAACAGGCACAGTGCTGGTGTGAGCAGCCATCACTCACCCATCACTGATGAACCCTGCTTGGTGTGCCAGGCTCCTTATCACTGCAGCTTTATTGCACCTTATTGCACAGCACCTTCTGGCCCAGCTCGCCCTCTTCCCCCAAGCTGCCTCTCTCCCATTTCACTCCCTGCAGGCATATTAAATCCATGAGGTCTGCCCAGGAGAAATTGCTGCTGCTCCATTACCCTGCTGTCAGCATCTGCTGCACTTGTGAGAATCAGGCTCCACATCAGAAAATAATAAAGGCGATATTATGAGCAGAGGGGAGAGGAGATTAAAAAACCTGTTTAAAGAACCTTCTGATCCCCACGTTGTTTATTGCACATCATGACTTTGGGTTATTTCTGTTGTCACTGAAGTTTGACTTTTAATTTTCCTTTTGATTGTCAAGTGACTGGTTTGTAATTTCCCTGTGGCTCTGAGGATTCAAAAAGGATGGGGTTTAAAATACCTGTTGCTCCCCAAGATCAGCTGGTGATACTTCTTCTGCTAGTTGACATGCTAATTAAACCTTTTATTTAGTCAGACCACACTCATGGCAAGCACTGAGTCCAACCTCAAGGCTGAGCCAAATTCAGAGTGGCAGCAAAGGAGCTGCCTGGGGAGGGCTTTGCATCCCCACACTGGACAAGTTCTTTTCTCCTTGGGATCTTGCTGTCACACTACTCACCTTTATCCAGGACTTCCTGTTTGTTTGGTTTTTTTTTTTTCCTAATGTGATTTACTTCCCAGAGTGTTTTGGTCAATTTTTACCCTTCATGGTTTTGGCTAATGATCCTGCTGAATTTCACAGAATGGTTTTCATGCACTGGCACATTTGTGCTGTGTGTTGGCAGCACTACAAAGGGAAGGTATTTAAGTCCTCAAGCCAAAAATGCTGTCTCCTTCACCTCCATGCCAAATGCTGTATCTGTGATAGGATTTTTGCTGTTGCTGTAATTAGTGGGTAACTGCACATGAAAAAAAAACTCCTGAGTTGTAGAAGAGGCATTGGTACCATGGAGCTGTCATGGCCTGATGCCACAGCAAGGACTGAACGGGTGCATAGCAGCCTTGGTCCTGGAGAGCTTGTGGTGTCCAGCATGGACATGCGGCTGCTGCTGGCTGCCCTGCCTGGATGCTGGCTTCCTAGAAAACCATGCCCATCTTTGTACTGATGGTTTTGTGTTACACCTCCCCATCCAAGGAATTCAAGGCTACCTAGGATGGCTTAACGAATTTTATTGCAGTTCAGGTCCTTGTCAAGCCTAGAGAGTTACACCAATATGAATCTGGGTCCCATTACATAAGTGACTCTGTTTGCAGCTCCAGGCAGAGCTTGCCTCAGCTGGCATGCCCACAGGAGAGGGTGGTTGATCTTGGAGATGTCAGCTGGAAGCAACTTCTGAAGGGCTCTGTACTGAGAAAGAAAGACTTGACAGTGCTGGATGAGTTCATCTCTGGCTTTGCTTGTCCTGCAAACCTCCAAGGATGGGAATCCTCACTCCACTGGGGAGTCAGGCCACTGTTTCACTCTTGTCTTGCCAACAGCAAGAAGGAGCGGGTAGGGATGAGCATGACTCTGTATGCAGCTCCTTCAGGCACAGCACTGGGGCACGGGGACACGGCAAATGCATCAATGCAAAGACTGGCAAGCCATGACAAGTGCAGTTGCTGGCATGTCTAGATGGCAGAGCTGCTGTATGCACCACTTTGACACCCGATACTATGTCTGCATTGGAGCGAGTTACTGCCTGACATGGGAGTGCAACCAGACTGTGCTGTGCATGCACTTGAAGTGCACCAGAGGTAAAAACCCACCTTGGGACCGACTGCTTCGTTTTGGTTTGCTGTCCCCTTCTCCATCTTGTTCCCTGGGCATTAATATGGAGAGAGCCCTGCCACCTTCCCAAGGCAGAGAGATTGCCCGACTTTGCTGGAGATGAGACCAGGTCCAGTCACTGCTCCTGTCCCACTGCTGTCCAAATGCCACTATGGCACCTGACCAGCAGGAGGAGAGCAAAGTTCTATGTATCCTCCAGTCCATCTTTCTCCCTCCTCCCAGTCCCAGGGGGGCAGGTTTGGAACTCTCCTACCAACAGGTTGTGCTGGTAAGTTTTAAAAATTAAAGAATAATCCCTATGTGGCTAAAGAAAACTCCAGGCTGAGCTTTCCCAGGTGGAGGATAGGGGACAGTTGCACTCCCAGCTTACTGTTGAAAACATCTTGGTCAGATTTTTATCAGCACAGGAACAGCCTTGAAGGCTGTCTCTGAGGAGATTAGGTGGTTGCCTCCTGGTACGCTGTGAGACACTCCTGCTCAGCAAGCTGAGGTGTATTTTAAGTGACACTGATTTGGTGTCATCTGGGGACAAGCATCCCTGGTGTTTTGTGGCAGAATCAAGCGGTTGCTGCCTGGCCTGGAGAAGATCATTAGCTGTTGGGTGATGTCCACAATGTAGTCGAAGTGTGCAGTTGGCTCCTGCTCATGGTGTCAAGAAAGGGCTGGGAAAGCCCAGAAGACAAGTGGGATGAGTTTACCCATCCTCAGAATGGGGTGAAAGGAGAAAGGATGAGGAAGTTCACAGCTGTCTTGCAGGGAGAAGGCTGATGAAGGGGATGAAGCTTGAGCTGTGAAGAGGGACCCTGCAAGGTTCCAACAGGGACATGTCTCTGCTGTAGAGATGAGGTAAAGATAAGACCAGGTGATGTAAGGGGAGCTGGGCTGGACATGGTGAGATTTGACCTGTTGTGGTTTTAAGCAGTTTTGAGGCTAAGGTGGGTCCTGAGAAGGCTAAAGCATCCCCAGGGATGATGATCAGAGCTGGGAGAGGAACCTGCACAAGAGGAGGTGCATGCTGAAGAGCAAGAAACTGTTGGTCTAAACTGAGATGTATGTTCTGGGGGCCAGTTTGAGTGTAGGGCTTGGGCAATGAGAGGAATGGTGTGTTGAAGGTAAGGGGAATGGAGAGCCATGCTCCCACTAGGCAATCGGTATAGCTTTGCAAGTCCAGATTTTGCAGAGAAGAGTCCTCTGCTTGGCTGATGCTGCTGCAAATCAGATGGGAATATTCCAGATGATCTTCATGCAGAGCACCTGCCCCAGACACCAAGCAGGATGAGTTGTCTTGCACACCTCATAACCTTAAGTGCTGACATCGTCCCTGCATTGGCCAGGGCTTGTGCCATTCCTCCCCTTTGCCCTTGCTGTCCTTTTCATATCCCTGTGGAAAGCAAACAAGCTCTGTGTTCCAGCAGCAGCATAAACTAGAAGGGAAGGGGGAGAGTGAGGCCGTGGCTCGCAGCCGTTCTTTTCCACCTGGACAGTGCTGGTGTCTGGGCTGGGAGCGCTGGGAAGCACTCAGGGTTTCCAGTAAAGCTGGGGCCTTGGAGGGGGGCAGGGATGGGAGCAGGAAGCGTGCAGCAAGCAGCAGGAAGCTGGCCGCCACGTCGCCCGGCATTCCTGTGCGCTGGAAACTCGAGTCACGCTTCCTGCGGTGTGCAGGGAGCGCCTCCGCCCCGAGCAGCGCCTGCGCTGGGCTCCGCGGGGTCCCTGCTCTAGGGGTTAGGAGCAAAGTGGTGCGCGCTGGCTTCAGTTCTCAGAGTGGGATGCAACCCAGCAACTCACCTGAGGATGCTCCAGGCACAGGTCCAGCTGCGGTAGTGATGAGTGTACCCCACCGGAGGACACAATTACGGCGAGTGAGATGACAGCTAACTGCCACAGTATGCTGCACAGATGTGCTCTAGCTGACCTCGGCGTGGGAACAAGCAGTGTGCCTGCCTCTAGTGCAGTAAGTCTCAGGTGGAGCCCTACACCATTGCTCCTCTCCCGCTTCAGGCTCATCCCAGCACATCTCCATGTCATGCACACATGCTGCCCAGAGGGGTCCCTTCTCCATATGCACCTCCACTCTGCATCTCCTGGGGTCCAGCCCTGAGGAAACCCCAGCTGCTATGTATTAGGACAGTTAGTAACGGATCCATCCTTGAGGAACAGCATTATTTCTTCCCCTCCACTCACATGTGGCCCACAACAGGGCGATAGCCAAAGTGTTACCATTGTCCCCTTCAACTGAGGTTTTGCCACTTCCTCCTGCTTGTCCTGCTACCTGCAACCCATGCAGGGGGATGAGACTTTGGGCTCTCCTGTCAAAACCTCTTCACACCCATGCTTTAGGTTCTTTCTTTTGTTAAGGTCCTTGTGCTTTAGCTGGAAAAAACAGGCTTGAGTAATAAATGCTGTGATCTTTACTTCTCTTCTAGATCTCTCTGGATCCCCCTTGTCTTATGCCCACAGAAGGTTCCATTAACCAATGTGCTGACCAGACAAGCTTGGGCTCTGCACTGACACAGTAGTGTGTCTCCAAGAGGATTTTCAGTTTCGTTGTCCTCTGACAGCAGTGGTGAGTTCAATCCTTGGCAAGATGCTAATGTCCAAGTTTACTCTTGCACCAGAAAGTCCATCCAGTGATCATGTCCTGGCTGCATTTCATCTGGCACCTTAGTCCTGCAAAGCCACTGCTGTCCTTGGTTGCAATGTTGTTGCTCTGTTGCCCTGTTCTTTCTTTCAGCGTGTGGATGAGGTTTCCCTCTCCAGGTCCTAGGAGGTGTTGATAGCATAGCTGGATATTGCTGGCAGTGTGAGCAGTGGGATGGCTGCATGAGCCTCAGTTGCAGAACTAGATTGGCACAGATGGCAGAAGGGAAAAGCAAATGACTACAAGTGGTGAGAAAAGTCCCCCTGTGCAGCCTTTTGAATAGAAAGAGGGTTCTGGTGTTCCCATTTGAAGTTGACACATGCCACTATAGCTTAGGGGTGCAAACTACAGCAACTGAAGCCCCAAAGTTCATGGTAGAGGAAAATGTCATATTCCTAACTGACACTGCAAGGCCAGTTCAATGTATCGTCTATGCCCAGAAAACTTACTTTCCTGATATTTTTCACTCTAGTATAAGTCTAACTAACCTGGTGAGCAGTGCAAGCCTCCTCTCTGCAGGGCTTTTCCTGTGAAGCTCTGACATGGAGACCCTGCAAACCCACAGTGTTTTGTCCCTGTCAGTCTTCGTACTGGGAGTATGAGCCTGCCAGCTTACGCCTTATTCACCAGCAACCTCTGCTGCCTTAGCTACTTTTCGCAGTGCACCTGGGAGCAGACTGCTCTCTGTTTGAAAGCCTAACGCCACCTGTGAGCTCTGCCAAGACCCTTGAGCACAGGCCAGCCTACAGGCTCTGACAGCTCCAAAGTAGCTTGCAGCTATTCCATGCAAGTATGGTCCCTGTGTCTCTCCCACCTCAGTACAGCAGCAAGCCCTGCTTGCTAAAAAAAACAAACCAAAACCAGAGCCTCACCACCGGCTTTCCTCTGGCCAATGCCCCACTGCGGAGAGGTCAGCCCTCTGCCAACCTGCTGCCATAGGAAGCGGGAGCGCAGCTGGTGGCTGCGGTTTCCCGTGTGGCCACTTTCCCAGCTGAGATTTCAGGGCTGGAGTAATGAGTTCCCCAGGCCTCGGAGGAGAACACGGTGAGGCCAGCAGGGTTTCCAGGGAAGGAAATCCCAGCACTTCACCAGCTCCACATAATCATGGGCAGCAAGGAGCAGGAAGCACTTGTTAGGAAGGAGTGAGGAAACGGAGAGGCTACCTCAACCCAAGCACACTTTTTAGGACCGGAAAGTGGGAGTAGGAGGGTGTAAAAGTGCTTTGAGCTTTCACAGAGGATTGCAAAGGGCAAGGGGTGAGGGGAGAGGGAACAAATACCGGCGTGGTGCTCAAGAAGGGGGAGCTGCCGTGTGCGTGCTGTGGAGGGGACCTCATGGTAGAGCTGCTAATTAAATAAGAACCGCTCATCTCCATGCTTGTTAGGTTAACTCAGCAGGGATATGGCAAAAGCAAATTCCTCCCAGCAAGTGTAATTAGGGGGCCGGAATTCCTCCAGTTCCTTGTCCTCCCTGTGAATCCTGCTAAAGCAATCAGGTGAGGACATGAGGTGGTGGGGGGGAACACACAAGTCCTATGCAATAACACCCCCTGTCCCAGCATGGCAAGGATTTCACATCAAGGCCTGATGTTTTCCTCTGATTATTCCAGAGTGGAAAATACATGTTCAACAAAACAGGCTACGTCTCTGGGCTGGGTCGCAGGGCTGCTTCCCCAGGTCAACATGCTCACATTGAAGGTAGAAAGAGAATTGGTCTGGGCAGGGCAGTGGCAACTCCTAGCCTACAGGATTTGGGAGGTGTGCTTGCACAGCAGTCCTGGATGGTGCTGTTGATCTGTCAGCTGTCTGCCCTGTCTTCCTCACCAAGGGGTGCATGAGTCTCACCCAACACATCACTGCACTGGAACGTTTTAGGGCTTAACTGGCACATCGTGGCACATGTTGCTGTTTGTGCCATGCATTGCTTCCTGTGCAGGTGAAGGAGGATGCTCATGATGGGAAGCACATGAAGATGTGTCTCACCTGGTACTGGGGGGCACCAGGTACCTCTGGAAACATGGAGACAACAGGAGTTAAATTGCATGGGTGGAAGGGGAAAGCCCAAGGCTAGCTGGAGGGGATGAGAGTGAGGGGTTAGGAGAGGAAATGTGGGGGGAGGAGAAAGGGTGAGCCTGGGATCTTAAAGAGTAATTAGTCAAAGCTGAATTGTTTTTCCAAACTCTTAATGAAAACAAAGAATGGGGCATGGCCCAGATGGTGCCAGGGGATCAAATAAATATCGCACTCAGGAAGCAGCTGCTACTGGGAATGTTTCCTGCCAGCCCTGCTGCTGCTCAAAGCCACTTTTATTATTTGTTGTTTTTCAGAACTGCAGCTGGGGTTTCCCTCCAGCTGTGTGGAAATATGCTTAAGGCTGGTCCATGTTGAGAGGTGAAGGGCCTGCTGGGGCTCATCCCTGGCCCATGGCAGCTGGCAGCTCCAGGGAATGCAACCTCCCTACCTGGTATCTGCAGCCACCCTTCTCCATGACCAGCCCTCTGATGGTGTGGTCTTGTCTTCCAACTCTGATTCAGCCTGGTCCAGCAGCATCTCTGGCTCATACAATGTGTCTGGGGGGGATGGCTGAACAGAAGGGGACTGTGATCTGTCCCTCATGCTGGCTAGTCTCATCTAGTCCAGCAGCAGCCTCTCTGCTCCCTTTTTTTTTTTAACTTAAGAGACTTGACCGTCTCATACATGCTGTTCTGTGCGCATTAGCCATGAAAGATCAGATCGTGCTAGTCCCACAGATTTTCTAGCCTTATTAGCCAGCAGAGACTCTTCATGGAGATGCACTTTTGTGGAACAAAAGAGTTTGAAAGATGGCTTTGAAGGGCACCTGCTGCCAGACAAATGTTCCTTGAAGATATAAGGACTGTGGTGCCTTTGTGTATATTCAAGTATTTTATTGGGGGACCAAATGTAAGGACTACTCAAATCTTTCCTAAGGAACCGTGTGCTCACCTTCTGCCCCTTCCTTTTTATACACAGAAAAAGTATGCCAAAACATGTAATGTTATGGTATAGCCTGATCTCTAGAGGGTCTCCTTTCCTACTCAAACTCTTCTCTGAGTGCCCAGGAGGATGAGCATGGATGGTTTTCATCCAGTGTCCCTGTGCATGGTGAGTTCAGATACCTCTGAGAAGGCCGCTCTGCTGCTCATGGATGGGGACCCTGTGTGTTCCCATGGGGGGAAGGAACTGGGAAAAAAGAAAGCAGCCGTGGAGCAGTTGGTACCAGCTAGGATGGTGCAGGAAACCCCTCTGTGCCTGGGGTTTGGCATTGCAGCCCTGGTGCTGTACTCCAGTGTGCTGAGAGGGCAGGACCCTCTCTATCGAGCCACGTCCCAGGAGTTTTGCTCCAGCCAAACTGTCGGCTACAGCCATTGTGGCCATTTGGAGATGCCCGCTGGGGGTTTTGGGCTGGGTCAGGGTGGGGGGCTTTTTCCTGGCTGTGATGGCCAAGGCTTTGCCAACTCATGCTGGAGACACCCCTCCCCTGCCCGTCACAGCGTGCCCCGGGATTTGCAGTTACGTCCTCAGAGCTGTTTGATCCAGTAAAATCACAGCTGATCAAAGGAGCAGTTTACGAGAACAAAACACTGGGTGACTTCCTCCACTGGTGCCAGAGGCTGCTTCTCAGAGGCAAGTTGCAAGAAGGGAAGAATTCTTTCAACTGCCGAGTCTCTTGGCTCCTCAGATATCTGCTTCTGTGGGACAGTCCTGATGCACAGCCCAGGCAAACACCAAGTGATTTGGTTTTAATAAAAAAAACCCAAACAACAACAAGACCCCCCCTCAAACAAATAATATCTATAGATGCTGATAGATCACCTTGGATTTCCACTTCTATAGACACATTTTAAAATGTGAATTCTTGCATTTCCAGGCTGCTGAGGAAGCTTGGCTGCTGCAGTAAGTCAAAAGTAAAAGCTCCCAATTGCTGATCCTCTGAACAAGTGCAAAGTAAAAGCCCAATGGGCCCGTTGGATCTGAGGTTTGCACATCAGTTGGGAAAGGCAGATGACAGCAAAAGCAGAGGCACTTTCCAGACAGCCACAATTGCCCTATTCCCTTTGGTCCCATGTTTCTTTTCCATGAATGTTTTGGTTGTTGACATTGGATTTAATTATTTTTGCTTGAACAGGGAAAGAAACATACAGCTAATTATGGCTCTTCTGCAGCAATAAACATGCAACCATGACCACGCATTGGCCTCTTGCCTGAGACACCAGCATGAGAAGAGGCTTGTCCCAGGTAGGTGCTGCCAGGCTGGATCTCAGCTGCAGTCTCCTCCTTGATCCCTGTGATAGGTGACTGTCCAAAGCTTCCTGACTCTCTCTTTTGCCTGTCTAGTGAGTTGGGAGGTTTGGTGTTGGACAGAAACCATGCTGAGCATCATTTCTAGAAGCTGGAGCACCCTCTGGGATAGTGGCAGTAACCCTGATGGTCTCAGGAGTGGATGGGGATGGCTTTTTAGGACTCACTGTGTAGGAATGACCACCACTCTGAAAGGAGCTCAGGTAGATGTTCAAAGCAGCACTCCCCAGAGGGACTTTTCTGTGCTGGTTCATGTAGTGCCAGAATACTGAACTGCCAAAACCCAAATCGGTTCCATTGCACAGGAGTGGGAGGAGATGGGCAGACAATGGAAACTCACCAGGAGGTAGGAAGCATTAAAGAGGGCTGGGCAGAAGGGTGCTCCCCATCCACCCTCCTGCTCTGGAAAAAGCCCACTCCCCAGGTAAAGGAGGAAGCTGACGGTGATGGTGTGCTCCAGATGTCACCATGCAATTAAGAAGGCTATTTATAGGTCACTAATTGATTAGGGCAGCCACATCAGGAGGAAATTACTTTCAGGAAAGTCAGTGTCCAGCTGGCTTTGGAGAAGTATCAGGGAGGGCAGAAAGCTCTGAAACTATCAAAATGCTTTAGGAAGAGGCATTTCATAGGGATGGGGCCTGACTTGAGGTATGGCATACCTGCTGGTGTTGGTTTGGGGACCTCCTCAGTAGGTCAGAGATGTCATTGGTCTGGGAAGCTCCATGGAAATACTGATGGCTGTACTCTGCACTGGAGTATGAGATGGAGCTTTTGACATTCCCAGGGGTCTTTCTATCTCTTTTGAGTTTCAGTTAGAGGCTTTGGACCAGGAGGGGCTTTCAGGTTTAATTCATTAAAAGCTGGTAAGCAGAACAGACAGCAGCTCAAAGAACATCTTAAATGCCAGTTGACATTCACCTAGATGGGACAATTTTCTTCCTTGACTTCTTGAGTGAGATGTGTTCCCTCCAGCCAGGGGTTGACCTCACTGTCGGCCATTGAGCTGCTCAAGTCAAAGCATCTCAGAGTAATTGCAGCTTTTCTTTACAGTCTGGAATATGCCAGGTTGATCTCAAGAAGGAAAAAAGCAAGAAAAAAAAACCTGGGCAATATCATGTGCCCATTACAGGGAAGAATCTAATTTCTGGAAGTCCCGATGTGGGATCCCAGCCTGCAGGAATGCAAACAATGGGGAACTGGCCCTGGCCATGCTGGGGCTGCCCAAGGCAAGTGTGCTGAGCTGATGTGAGCTGCAGGAATGCACTGTCTCCGAGTTTGCTCATTTGGAAATAGTGCTCTTTTCAACGGTTCTGTTATCAGATGGAGCATTTCCTTCATCAGTGTTAATATCCATGTAGTGAAACAATGAAAGGGCTTCCTATCAGTTCCAAATAGGACGTGAAAAGCTCTCAGCGTTAAGAGTAGAGGATGCTGGAATAGGGCAATGGGAAACGCCTGAGTCACTGAAATGCCTCTTTGATTCCATGAGGCTGATATGTTCAAAAAGGAAGAAGAAAAAAAATAAAAAGAGAGAGCAGACCTAGTTAATGATCTGCAGGACAGAGGACAGGAAGGGCCTGTGCTTGCAATGTGGGCTCTGCAGAGCAGGGGAGGCACAGGGGGTGTCTGGCAAGGACTTTGGGAGGTGGAGAGTGAAACAGGGAACTGAGCACTGTGAGCCACCTAGTTTGTTTTTGGAGCAGAGGGAAGCATGATGGAGAAAGCCTTCCCCATCTTAACCCTGCATCCTTCATCCTGCAGCCTCTTGGCCATTGTGTGCCAGCGTTGCCCCACTTGTCTGAGCGCTGCCGGGTCTGTGATTCTGGACCAGATTGGGACTGTGCAGTGCAGCATGGTGTGGGGCAAGGGAAGAGGCCAAAGCAATGCTCTCCAGCATAAACTGAAAGGCTGAACCAATGCTCTGTGTAGGTGTAGGACAGAGCAATATCTTTTCTTTACATCTCACTTTTGTGCTGGAAGATCCATCTGGAGTGAATCACAGAATTGCTTCAGTGAAGCTGCTGAACGGGCATGAAGGAGCTATCCTGTGGGTACTGGGTGCACAGCCGTCCTCCATCCTATATGCAAGAAAACCCTGCAAGCTGCCCTTACAGCTTGTGGGATTTAGGCTGTCAATCCTGCTCAACTCGGGGCTGATGAGCTGCAAAACAAGCTTTTAAATCGTTGTGATTTAATGGTCCTTCCAAGCCCTGCAGACGTGGAGTAAGGGAGGGGAAAATCTGCTTTGCCAAGGTCACCAGCTTGCAACACAGAGGAGGTGACCCTTTCCAATCCCTGATGTCCCAGCTGGACGACGTGCTTGGCCGCTTGCGTGGAGTGGTGCCGGCAGGCAGGAGCGAGGGATTTGCTGAGATTGGGCAGCACCTGCTGTCCTGGAGCAGACGAGCAGGACATCCCGAACCCGCAGAAAGCTCTGCCCTGGCGTGGGGCAGGCAGCCAGGGCAGTGCGGTCACTGGCTGCTCTTCTGCTGGGACTGAAGGTCTCCCTGCCCATCCCTGCTGGCCAGGTGTGAATCTCAAGGCCACCGAACAAAGACATGAGCTCTGACATGTGCCGGGTCAGGGACTGCAAGCAGTTTTGGGTGTTTTGTTTTGTTTTGTTTTTCTCTCTGTTGCAGGAAGAGCTACAAATATTTTAGGCATAACTTGTGTTCTCTCTGTTTTGCAAACAGTCCTCAGTCTCCTGCAGGCAAGCAGCCTACTGGGGAAAATGGCAACTGCTGTCTTCTCAGGGGAAATTCATCAATGAAAAGAGTTGGAAACAGAGAGGAGTCGAGTAAGAGTTGCTTCTTATGATGGTAAGAGTACTTGGCACTTGCAAACTCAGTGGAGAGCAAACCTGTCTGTGAGGAATAGGTTTCTCCCCACCCTAGGAAAGGCAGTGGAGGGCTGTACCCAAGGGGCACGGCTGCAGGTTGATGGAGCAGTAAACACCCAGAATCACTGCTCTCCTGGTCACATGGTTGCAGGCAGGAGGTGTGGTACAGCCTTTGTGAGAGCTGTGCAGGAGTCCTCCTGAGCCTGATGTCCAAGGTTGTGTCCTGTCCTCCACTCTGGCTTACCCAAGAGATGAAGCTGTCTCCTTGTTTCCCTCATTCCATGGGGACCCCTATCCTAGAGAGCCCAGGCTTCAGGTAATGCTCAGCACACATCATCCTGCTGTGGCTCCCATTCCTATGCAGGGCTGCTCTTTTGACAGTGAGAGAAGAGGTGATGAAAAGCCAGGGGAGATGTGCCAGGGCTGGAGGGAGCCCAGCACCGGGGGTGAGGGCAGCTGGGGAAGGCTCACGCACAAAGGGCTGTCCTGTCTTCACACCTGCAGAGCAGCCAGAGTGCTGACAGGGGAGATAATGTCACTGACAGAGGCACATTGCTGGCAGATGGCAGCAAGGTGCTTCAAATAAAGGCAAGCGACAGGGTGACAGGAGATGTACTTGGGCTTGAATGCACAGGGGAAGGTGGCTGCTATGGGTATGGTCTGGGGGTGGTGCTGGGGATCCTGCAGAGGGGACAGTGTAAAGTTGAGCAGTTGCCTCTCTGTCTCTGTAGTCCTCAAACCTAGGCATTAATTTGGTGTTTGCTGGGATGTCTTGGACAGGCTGTTTTGTACCACTATGGGAAATAGGGGTGTGTGTGAGCAGGGGTTGGAGCCAGGGTTTGGTTGAAGGCTTGGAAAGGCTTTCAGGAAAGGCTCCTCCATCTCCCCTTTCTTGAATAGTATACAGCAGAACCCAGCCCATCCATCCAGTCTTTCCAAGAGTTTGCAGAAATCATGAAGCAGAAACCACTGTGATTTTTTTTTTCCAGCTGCTTTTCCTACTAGTCAGGTGTGACTGTGTTTGAAGCCATGGTCATGCTCTTCCCTTGGCTTTCTGTGTCTTGTCTAGGCACCCCAGAGTGAAGCTGAGGTCCTGTGAGAACGAGCATGGCTGAATCTAAGTAGGCATTCAGCAATGTTTTGGCCCCCCTCCCCCTTCAATGGGTTTCAACCTGAGGCTTTGGTGGGCACCCATTATTAGAAGGTGATAAGTCTGGACTTACCCAGCCCTTTCCTTACAGCTGCACCAGAATGCACTACTTTTAATCCCAAAGTACTGATGTTGCCTGTGCTGGGAGAAGTAGCCCAGGGCTCTGAGGCTTCTCTTGCATCCCAAGAGGACGTGAGCCTTCTGGAGCTGGGAGGTCCTTAGGCTGTGCGATCGCCTCCTCTCACTGGTATGCTGGAGTCCTTCTGTCTGCCTGCTGTCACGAGTGCGGGGTACAACTGTGTGCCTCCTTATGCGCGTGTTGCAGGTGAACAGGTGTACTGGAGAAGGACGGCTGTGCATTTGAAAGCAGTTAGTAGATATAAGCAGCTTTACCGTGCCTTTACACGGTCTGACGTCCCCGTTGCTGGAGCAGCCGGGCCGGGGCTGAACCTCGGTACTCAGGGCAGCCGCCCGGGCGGAGCCACGGGCAAACGCGGGCAGATGGTGCCCTCCCGCGGCCCCGAGACCCGGCTCGCCTCCGTTCTGGAGCACGGCTCTGGCCGGGGACCCTGGGGCTTGGCTCAGTTCCAGACGAGGAGTCTGGATGTTTCTTCGGTTCTTTTAACTTGTTTGTGAGGATGCTTTCCCTGCTCTGGCCTCTGTTTTCCCTTGGCTTCCCATCCGCTGAACTCTCAGCGCTGTCTGGCAGCCAGGGGACAGCTGAGACCCTGCACAGGCGTCGAGCAGCTGCTGCGCTGCTCGACCAGCCCCTTCCCCAGTGCAGAGGTGGGGAGCTCCTGCATCCGCATCTCCCGGCCCCACC
>WBNM01011709.1:94987-182197 GCA_013399055.1 Ramphastos sulfuratus | reverse complement strand
AGGACCCTGAGTCTATCAGGCTCCCACCGAAGGGATGGCAACAGACCCTTGTGTTTAGGTTCAGGGGTCTGCCTGCTCCAGGTGGACAGTGAAGGGGGGCATGAAAGGCTGGGGTGAGCCTGAGAGGAGCCTGGGGAATGGGCACTCTTAAAGCAGGCTCTGTTTGGTGCTTGGGCCAACACTGCACCCGGCTCAGACACTGAGGATCATGACCCATTTCATCTCTTTCCTGTTCCAGCTGGGAAGGGCTGGGTCCCTGACAGCTTTCCTGTTTGTGTTACACCCCACTGCTCCCCAGCAGCCTGTCCCTTGCAGGATGGGGGGTGAGAGCAGCATCACTCCCTGGGATGCTCCTGTGGCTGGCAAGGCACCATGACCCTGCTCCCCTCCCACCGAGGATTGCTGCATTCCCCCCCCCCCCACCTTCCTGCAAGACTGGCATGGAGGAGTATATGAGGTGGGAAGAATCCCAACAGTGATTTGCAGGAGCCTTTCTCTTCCAGCTGGATATTGCTGTGGCAGGAGAATGGGGACTTGATGGGCTCCTAGAGCCCCTTCCAACAAACCATGCTGTTCCACCCACACTCACACCAGGCCGGTGGTGAGAGATGCCTCCTGGAACTGTCAGCAGATGACAATGGAGGACAGAGGCTCCCAGCCCTGCCCTGCAGATGGGCTGAGGTAGGGCTGTCTTCAAAGCAAGGATGTGCGCTCCCCAGCCCGCTAGGATTAGAAAGTGAAGGGCTAGCATTGTTTTCCCAGAGTAGGTGGATACTGGGCAGGATTAGTCTGGCAAAGCTTCCCAGTGTGCTCAAAAGGGCACAATAGGACCTTAAAGAGAAGAAGCAGCACTGATGACAGACAAGAAAAGCATCTCTCAGCAGCCCCTACCTCATGACATGGGTGGGATGAATTCAGGGCAGGTGCTTCTGTTTTGCAGCCCCATCTCTGCCAGCACACCCATCTCATGCCCTGGAACTCCTCCAGCATACTGGGCCTGCAGGCAGGCAAACGGGGTACAGGGGTCTCTGTAGCAGGGGCAGAGGTGATTGAGCCTGAGTGATCTCAGTGCTTCTCTGCAGCTCACAGCCCAGGGATTTCCTAAGAGTCCCTTGGGGTCTCTGCTGCCTGCCCCCAACTTTGAGAAAAAGGTAAGCCCTTTCCCCCAGGCTCTCTTCTTCTCTCTTCTCTTTATAGAACAGGAAGGCATCTGTATCATGGGCCAGATACTTGCTTCTCTGGTTACAGGTTTTATAATTTATATGTGGCTCAAGAGGAACTAAATGTGTTGTTGAATCTGGAGGACTCTGACTGTACCCTGTTGTAAAGGGAACTCACTGTTGCACTGAACATCCTCTAGAGTAGCCTCTTGGTTTTATTTTTTTTCCCTGTCAGGGCATCTCTCTGTGCTACTCAAGGCCATTGCTTCCATAGAGGATCCCTGGGGATCCCTCAGATGATAGTATAGGACTTGAGCATGGGAATCAGCAGAGCCTGGGAAGAGTAAGGCATGCAGGTGAACAGGTAATACATTTATAGGGTTTGGGGGTTTTACTTCTAAAGTCATTCGCAATCAGGACCAATTAGAAGAAAAAACCTGGAAAGTGACAGAATCACTGCCTTGCTGGGTTGCTGCTTGGAGACCCACACAGCTGTAGAAGGAATGGTCACAAGAAGAGGTTTGGCAGCTCAGCTGGGCACCCAGTGCTCAGTGGCACCTACAGCCAGAGAACAGGTCCTCTGTGAGGATGGGTAGAGGGTCCAGGCCTCCTCAGGACACTGGAGGACAGGTGGAGTGGATCAGACTCCATCAGTAGGGCCACAGGGAGGGTGTTGCCTGTGGGATCCTGCTCCACCAAGCACCAAGACAATGCCCTGAGCAGGTCTTGCTAATGGACCAGCCTGTGCTCAAGCATAGGATTTCCCAGAGCTGCCCTCCTAGGTGCTGGCCTTTTTGTACCTTCTCAGTCATGTTCCTTTCTGCCAGATTTTTGCTGAAGCCTCAGTCACCAGAGGCCAAGTTTAACTGAGCAGAAACATGTACCCAAGCAGAGCCGTAGGAGTTGGCAAACTGGTGCCAGGGACATTTACTAGAGTGTAAGGAGCTGCTGCATCAGTGAGCTGCAGTGATTGCTTGGGTTCCTTGTTGAAACCACAGCTTCACCCAGCAGCACGCAGCACCAGCTCTTGTTTGTCTGTGATAACTTTCTAGCTCTGATAACTCATGAAATGGTGGGGAACTTGAGCGTGTGCCATGACTGGCCTGGCTCAGTGCCTCCAGCATGGGTCATGCATGGCCTTGACACCATCCTGTTCTGCAACAGCCTCGCTCACATAGCAGGGCATAGCAGAGGCAGATCTGTGCTGTGCTGTGGATGCACCTGAGCTGCCAGGAGAAGGCAGACAGCCACTGCAATGCCTCTGCCTTGTCCACATCCTGCCATATGCTATCTGAAGTGCTGCAAAGCAGGCTGAAAAACAAAGAGTCTCAATGCACCTCAGTCTTCTTACCTACCTGGCCCCAGGATGGCTGGCCTGGAGCAGAGACACCAGACCTGGGCTGGGCTGGCTTTGGGGAGGCTATGGGAGATCTCGTTGTTGGTGTGGTCTCACAGAGCAGCTGGAGCATCCGTTAGGCTGCGTGTGGCTGGTGTGCCGTGTTTGTGAAACCCACCGCACTTGCGGTTGACCAGAGCACTGAAATAAGCCCGGCCGGAATTGGTGCACTGCTCTGTATCCTGATGTGGTGAGCAGCTCTGGCTGGCAAGGGTGGGGGCAGCCCCACTGAGGAGACTGGTGGCAGAAGGACTTTGGGGGCTTGGCAGCACCAGCATGAGGACCATGTGCAGGGCCCCGCCGGTGCCCGGAAAGCTCAGCCTGGCACTAACGGAACTGTGATAAAAATGAATGTGACCAGGACAGCAACGTGGAGGAGATTAATGTCAGATTGTCAGAGGGGAGGAAACTAAGGCAGACAGCACTCAAACAGATACTGGAGCACAACAGTGGGGTGAAGGTGGTAGATGCTTTTCACAGTATTGCTGCATCTGCAGATCTGAATCCCTCCCTACAGCATTTAAGGAGAGAAGGTATGAAAGGCTTACCTGAAGCATGTGCATCACCCTCACCAACCCCTGTCCCACAAATCCTTGCACCTCTAGAGATGGAGGACCTGTCCCTCAGCACCATACTGAATGTTAACATTAGCAGCACTTGTCACCTGACACATTTTCTGCACATCTCTTGTGGTTCCCTGCCTGAGCTAGATTTGCTGGTGTTTCCTACCAGCAAAGCTTTGGCTGTGACAAGATTGCTCTTGGCTACCCCACAGGAACAAAGCTCCCCATGTCACTGCTGTCAGCTGCCCCAGCTGTGTTGCATTGCCAGAGAAGCCTGGTTGTTCAGTGTCTCCCACAGGGCCTGCTGGTCCCCTGGCATCACCATGGCTTCTCCTGGACCCCAAAGAGTCTAGCAATGTAAGTACAAGAACATCTTGGAGGCCTCTTTCTCCTACCACTTTTGGTGAGCCCAGTGGTGTTTTTCTCTCCAGGCCTCTTCTCGGATGTTCTGTCAGGCAGCATGCATGTCTGATGGGTCACACACTCTTTGCCACCTGAATGAGGCAACTCCTTTCCCTACCCAGCCTCCAGCACACACTTTCCCCCTCTGCCCTCTGTTGTGCCCTGAGCTCTTTGCAGGCTTTTCCCAAGGGAGTATCCAGCCTCTCAAAACCTGTCATTGGCTTCATCCCAAAGAAAAGTCTCACCAGTTTAGGTCAGGTAAGCAGTCCTAAAACAGGGCTTAAGTAGCCTCAGAAGCTGGGATCCAGCAGGCCACGTCCACCCTGCTCATACCTCCGTCCCGCATGCTGAGTGTGGGGTTCGGCTCCGTGCTGACCCGGCTGAGGCAGCAAAGCACCTCAGAACCCCAAACCAGGGTGGGCAGAGCGGTGGAGCAAGTTTCCCTCTCCAGAAGGTGCCCCGGCGGCGCGGTGGCCCCAAGCGCGAGCCTGCAGGGACACCTGGTGGCTGCCAGCCTGGCTGCGGCCCGGGGAGCCTCCGCGGGCGGCGTTGCAGCCTGGGGAGCAGGAGGCGGCAGGCTCCCGTGGTTAGTGCCAGCCGCCTGCGAGCAGCGTCGGGGATCGCCGCGTCGCAATCCTGGGTACGGCTGTGTGGGAACAGAGGCACTCTCTAAGCGCCTGCAGCAACTTTTCTGCCAAAGGAAGGGGAACTGAAGACTTCTCTCCCCTGGGCTGGATAGAGGGTCGGGGAGAGGCATTCTCCATCTCAGTCCCTTTCATGTTTAGTTTCCTTCTCCCCTGCCTGCAGATCTACAAGTGGTCCGGATGGGCGGACACCCTGAACGCACACGTCTGTGCACCAACCGGGCTATTGCAAAGGCAATGCTTGCTCGTGGTTGTGAAGTTGGAGGTGGCCAGTGCCGGTGTGGGAGCAAAAAGTTCCAGGCACAAACAGCAGTGGTGGGCAGCAAAAGTCATAATCTGTGAGCAGAGCTGTAAATCCTGTGGGAGCTAAGAGGCCTCACTGAGCACCTTTCCTTACTGTGTTTGTTGGACAACTGCGGATGCTGAATGTAGGCGATGAATATAAAAGTCCATTTGCAAGTCATTAGCAAAGAGTAAGGATGATAAATTTTGGCACTGCCCTCTAGCAGATCTACCTGTTCACACAGATGCCATGCACAGGCACCCTGTGGTGTGGATACCAGTGTCCCAAAGGCAGCAAAAGTTTCTGCTTGCTCTACTCTTCCAGTATGAGGGTATCCCAAGGCCTAGGTTACACCAAATTTTGTAGGCAGAGTTGGCTTGGAACACTGTGGTGTCTGTGCCAGCAAAGGCAGGGGGCATTGCCTGTGAGGGAACCAGCATGACAGGATGAGGAAAGAGGGCAGGCAGAATGCCAGCCCAGCTCGCTGCCAGTGCCATGTGTGTCCTCCTGTGTTCCAGACTTCTGCAGGATGAAGTGGCTGCTGCCTGTGCTTTGCACTTGCTACCTGAAGAGGCAACACTGGTTCCTCCTCCAGGGTGCTCTCAGACCGTCAGTCAGTTTAAAGCAAGGTTTTTGCATCCGCCAGCCTCATGGAGATCCACATCCTTGCTCAGAGGTAAGGGTCACCCACTCATTCATCTGGATGATGCTGAGTCCCCCAGTCCCTGCAGCTCTGTCCTGCCATCTCCTTTTCAAACAAACCATTTTTTAAAAATATTGCAAACAGCAGCCCTGGCTGTCAGAGACTAATTTTTCCAGAACAGGGAGCTCTGTTAGGATGCTCAGTTTGATGCTCTAGTTCTCTCTCTTTTTTTTTTTTTTTTTTTTTTTGGCTTTAGTAGCTAAGCAATTGACCTCCTCAGTGCTGGTACTCACTTGATCCTCCACGCCTGAGCTCACACTTGTCCCAGCTAAATGCTGCTAATCCACATCATGTGAATTTGTTCTTTCAACACTGTCTTCTCTAAATCCTCCTCCTCAGCTCACTCTGCATACTTGGAGCTTGTACAAAAGGTTACAGTAAAAGTGTGTTGGCATAAATATCAGTGTACTGAGCAGCAGGGAAGTGTGGTCTTGGCTGCTTGGGAGCCTGCAGCAGCATGGAGTATGGAGCAGAGGTGTATTCCTGGTGGCTGACTTGGAGGAAATTTTACCCAGGGATTTTGGTGGGAAGTTGCCTGTGACCCTGAGCAGCTGGCTTTAGCTAAGGATACTAGACTAGTTTTTAGGAGCAGCATCCTCTCGGAGATGGCCCTGAGCCTCTCATTGCCATTTCTTCCACCAGTCCCTTTTTCTCTTTGCCTAGCAGGTTTACCCAAGAGGTGCCAAGCACCACCATCTTCATCCCCACTCTGAATCATTGTCACCATGATGCCATTTTGTGGGCAGTGAGCATGAAAATCTCACCTTGGGAGTATATGTGGTAAGCCAGAATCTCTGGTCTTTGATCCAAGCCCAGCAAGCCCTGGAGCACTCCTGTGAGGAGCAGTTCAAGAGTTAGAGAGTAAGAGGTGCCCAGGACCTTTTTGTTTGTGTTCCTGGCTGAAAGCAAAAATCCATCCTAATGGTGAACTCCAGGATAGAGCCTGTCACAGACACTCAGTAGCCTTGTACAGCCAGAAACTGGGAAGGATGAGGAGAGAGGACCAAGCTGTGTCCCCCAGCAGATGGATGTGGTGGGACTGGGTCATTGGGGGCATGATGGCATGGAGACAGCCAGCAGAGTCCACATGCCCAGGTCATCATCTCCTCTCCATGAGGAGGGACCTAATGTGGAGTGCAGTGTGACTCCTGCTTTAGATGTGAGCTTGACAGTTCTCTGCTGCTCACCTCTGTGCTCTTGGAGGTGTGAGGAGTGGAGCCCTGTCTTTTGAGTCTCATACCATTCGGAGCTCAGAAGCATGGAATATTCTCAGGTTACTCTCACTGCAGTTGATTTTCTCCAGCTTGAGGCTGTGGGGTTGAGGCAGCTGTGTCCCTGCTGGCCAAGCGATGCTCTGCATCTTGCAGCTGTGCCACGTGGGCAGGCACCATGCACAACACTCAAGTCCCCGGGGAAGGACGATGCTTCCCATCACCTGTGATGCCTCCTGCACTGCAGCAGATTCAGGCTAGGCACTACTCAGAGCCATGGTAATGGCACCTATGGGAGATGTTCCCAGAAGCTAGAGCCATCAAAACCAGGTTCTTGCCCACCACAGCAGGTGAGGTCCATGTCAACCCTGTGATGCTTCTCCAACCGTGGTACACATGGCCACTGCCCTCTGGAGGGGGAGGCAGCTCAAAGGTGCAACAAGGGACCTGGCACAAGATGGTGGCAGGGCTGGGTGGGGAGGATGGGGGCCTCAGCAGGCCCACTGTGGCCCCAGTGGGGTGGGCTGCCTTGACCATGCCTTGAGACCCTGGGGTGGCCCCAGAAGAGCTCCCTGAGCCCAGAGGACGTTTCCTGTTTGTTGCCCGTGCTGAAGCATCGGCCCTTCAACCGCCGTCAGTCCTCCGCTTCCGGCAGGGGCTCCTGCCCGGAGCCCCCCTGCACTATCAGCTTGCCAGATGCCTTTTTCAGGATACTGTGGTAAAACTGTACCGGGCAGGCGCTGTCATTTGGGGTTTTCTCTCATGTCAGCCTCGAAGACAAATTGGATGAGGAGGAGCAAGAGGGGAAAGAAAAAAGAATGCATTTAAACAACAACAAAAAAAGAAAGAAAGAAGGATGCTCGCCGCCATCCTCACCCAAGGCTGGCCCATGCATCAGTGCAGCAATGGGTCCCCCAAGCGGTGGGGCCGGCAGTGAGCTGGGGCCGGGCCAGGCCAGGCCAGGCTGGGGTGGCCAGCATGGCGGTGTGGCCAGCATGGCGATGTCGGCCTCTAGTGGTAGTGGAGGTGGTGAAGTGCCGTGGTGGTAGTGTGGGCCCTGTGAGCTCTATGAGCACCATGGGGACCTTCTCCCACCCCTTCCAGCACTGCTGCCCCCTGGAACATGGTCCTCTTCCTTGTGCTGCTGCCTGGTGGAACATGGTCCTCCTCTGGGACGTGACCCACCCTGTGCTGGCAAAGGAGCAGGAGCTGCGAGAGTGAATAGGAGATACCTCAGCTCATCTCATCCAGCAGCAGCTCAGGGTGACCCCAAAGGCCCAGAGGCCACTGGTCTACAGCCATCACATGGTGCTGAGCAGCCATTAGACTGGGTAGACTGTGAGCTGGGCACCACTACTGGGGCCAGAGGGAGACAAGTGGTGAAAGAGCCTGTGGGGAAGTCTGTCTGTGCAGCCATGTAAAAGGTGTCTGCCAAGTATGCCATGGGGACTGGAGTACCCAAGGTGTTGCACCCTGCTGCTGGGGATGATCTGTGGACAGATGAAGGGAACAGACCATGAATGCTGTTTAATCCAAGGTCTTGCCAAAAAACTCTGTGCTGGTGTGGGATGTGCATGGGTGTGGACATGGGTGTGTGCTGCCCAAGGCTTTAACTTGGTGAGTAGCATTAAAGCGTGGCTGCTTGCATGCTGCCTGGGCTCCCTGTCAAGTTGCAGGGTCAGGTTGGCTGGAAGAGGCATTGATAAACCAGGAGTCCTTCTGGATGTGCTTCCTCAGGGTGTACAGAGATGTGGAATGTTCCAGAGCTGGCCACAAACCAGCAGAATTTGCTCAGAGTTAAGCCCAGCAATTTAATTTGGTTAGATGAAAAGTGGTTGCTCCCCATGGAGCACAGTGGTATGGGAAAGGGAGACTGGGTGGATGATGAAGAAGTAGTACTGAGTTATCTCCCCACTATGGAGGATGGATGGGGGGTTGGCCAGGGCTAGATGATGCAGATGGGAGTTACAACACAGCTGATTAAAACCCACATTTTTTTCTCCAGCCCCTGAGCTCACATATCCATTGGAGGATGTGTTGGACCTCCTGGGCGGGTCTTCAGTTCTGTAATTTCCCTTGGAGAACTGTAAGAACTCAAAGAGGGAGGAGTTGTTTTCTGGCTGTCCAGGACCACCAGAAGAAGCTTTGGGTATGGGTAGCACACTGGTAAGAAGGGGTGTGGGGAGGCAGGGCGGAGCAGTGGGGAGGCAGCAGGGAGCTGTGCACTATTCTGTGTGAGGCAGGTGGCTGCTCTGGGCTGAGAACCTGAAATCATGGCTGCTTGCTTTCACCGGCAAATCTTGCTTTCGTGTGGTTTCCTTTTCCTTCATATACACACTGTTCTTTCCTTCTCACTTCATTTTGTTCCCTTTGCTGCAGAGGCAACTTTCAGCCCTTCCAACCTTTTGGTTCCAAACTCTGCACAGGAGTAAAACTAATCATGGAGTCCCAGTGGGGCTCAGCTTTAATTATCCGTGAGATGTTAATCTGCTGGAGGGTTTCAAGTACTGCTTTATCCAACCTTTGTTTTCCTTCTGCTGCTCCACAATTCCCTAGGCAGATGTCTCCCCATTCCTCACAGCCTAACCCAGGCTATTTTTAATGAACAAGACCACAAGTGAACTTCCTAGCCCAGAAAAGCTTCTGTGCAGAGCAGCAAAGTCCAGTCCTTTCACAGCTCTCAGCCCCTCTCAAATGCTGTTTTCAGAGGCAGCAGGAGGATGATGGTTGTCCTCTCTCCATCACCTTGAGATTCCTCCGGTCACAGATCTAAGAAGGGAAGAGGAACCCATGTGCCTGGATTCCTTGGTGGCAGTGCATACATCCCTGCCCGGTGCGGGCTGTGATGCTTTGGAAACCTGCTGGTTTCAGCTCCTCAAGCCTGATGAGTGCCAAGCTTGGAAGAAATCAGGGATATCCTTGGAAAGAAGAAGCTGGAATTCAGGGAGATCCCAAAGCCAGCCAAAAATGGTGATAAGAAGAACAGTCCTGGCCAAGGAGCTGTTTGACTGGCTCTGGTGGCAGTGGCCAGCACGGTGACACTAAATAAAGGCTGCAGTGGCTGCAGAAGCAAAGCAAGCACAGCCTGAGGCATGTTGAAGAGACTGAGCTCCCTGATGGCTCTGCTAATGGAGACTCTTTAAGGCTGCCCTGCAGTAGCTCCATCCCAAGAAATCCCTCCTTAGGAGACACTTTGGGACAGACATCTGGCAAGGAACATCTGCTTGTCACTGGTGTCTGAGCAAGAAGATAATTCTTGAAACATCCATGGATGCATTTAAGGTTTGTAAAACTCTAAGCAACCACAGGAGAGAGATTTCAAAGTCTTATCTCCTCGAGCCCTTCAGAAGATAGGAAAGATGGCAGGAGATGAACAGCTGACTGCCTCTCTGACCCAATGACCTTCCCCACTTTTCCCCCACCCCATAAATTGGACACTGCTCCCTTTAATTCAGCAGAGATAAACAGCTGCAACCCTAACTGATCCATTTGCAGCCATCAGGTGCTACTGCTTTGGCTCTCCCCCAGCTCCCACAGACCCCGAGCTCCTGGTAGGTGCTGTGGGTTTTCCTCCTCATTTTCTAGTTTATTATTAGGAGAAAATTAGCAGGGACCCAGACATTGCTCTAGTTTCTAGGTCACTCTGCTGCTGAGTGTTTGTTGAAGGGGTTCTCTGATGTGTGTGATGCTGAGAGCTGTTACGACGGGCTGCCCCCCTTCGTGAGGCTTGGCAGGGAGGTTGTGTGTTTTTGGGGTGTGGGATGCCTCCTTGTTATGGCTCTCCAGCAGTTCTGGGAGACTTTGGCACAGGGGAGCAAGTACAAAGGTTGGGGACAGCTCTGGTAGGTGTCTGTCTCCATCCTATTTCATAACCCACTTTAAAAGTGGTTAGCAGCCAGAGCCTGCCTCCCTGGGGGTCCCTTGCCTTCCCCAAGGACCTGCATTAATAAGCTCCAGAGCAATGACATCCCTGGGCCACTCACCCTGGTTTGCCCTTTACCCGAGCTGGCCCTGCAAGAGCAACACTGGGGCAGACTAGGCTCAGAGTGCACGTTGGGGAGGGCGGCAGAAAGGAGCTGTGTGGAGAGAAGCAAAAAATCCCTCTTTGAGGCAGCTGGTTTATTCCTGGGCTCTGGAATTGGGACAGCTCTCCTAGGGGACTGGAGGCTTTTTGTGCTGAGACTGCCTGCGTTCATCCTGCCTATTTATAGCTCCTGTTCTCTGCAGCTGTGGCTTCCATTAACAAGCAAGATCTGAAGCTGCCTAGCAGCCAAAAAGATTGAGGTGTGTGCTGATCCAGCAAAGCCCCTTGGGATAGGGGTTGGGGGAGACACAGAGGTATACACTAACAACCCATGGGGCTTTTAATGGTCACAACAAGCTCCACTGTGCCCTTGGAGGTCTGGGTTGTCTGTGAAGCCAGGCCAGAGTGGGACTTGAGGAGAAAAAGGTGGAACTGTCTTTCTTCTGCCAGAGGGAAATGGAAAGTTAATGATGTTTCTGGGATTGTCAGTTTGATCCCTCTTCTCCTCTGGACATACCTGTGTTGCCTTGGGTGCAAAAGGCACCCCTGTCTGGCTGTGGATGCCCTCAGTACCTGAGTGTGTGTTTCGGCCCAATGGGATTTGACTTTTGCTGTCAGTCATTGCGACCCTGGTCAGGCAGCACTTGCGGCTTTGGGGTTCCCAACAGCCCATGTGCGGAGAGCAGATGCTTACCATAGATCTGGGCTTGCTCACCTTGCTGCAGGGTGAGGTTTGTGGGCATAGGATCTGGCAGATGATGTGGGCACCTAAGCTTAGTTCTGCAGCAAAACACTCCTGAATAACAAATCCACTTAGGAGGCTGTGTGGCCTGGGGCAAAGAACTTTCCTATCAACTGCATCTCCTGTAGGAGAAAAGCAACCTGCAAGAGGATAAGGACTTTTATCCAAGGTAACAGGGGCTAGCTACTGGTAGAGACACTGTGTTAGTGCTGGAGTGTGCCCGGAGAAGGGCCACGAGGATGATTGGAGTACTAGAGCACCTCTTCTGTGGAAACAGACTGAGAGGGTTGGGGCTGTTTGGTCTGGAGAGAAGGCTCTGAGAAGGCCTTATTATGGCCTCCCAGCATCTGAAGGTGGCCTGCAAGAAAGCTGGTGAGGGACTTTTTAGGATGTCAGGTAGTGGGGGAATGGAGTAAAACTTGAAGTGGGTAGATTCAGATTGGATGTTAGGAAGCTCTTCACTATGAGGGTGGTGAGACACTGGAACAGGTTGCCCAGGGAGGTGGTAGAAGCCCCATCCCTGGAAGTTTTTAAGGCCAGGCTGGATGGGGGTCTGAGCAACCTGATCTAGTGTGAGGTGTTCTTGCCCATGGCAGGGGAGTTGGAACTAGATGATCGTTGAGGTCACTTCCAGCCCCGACAATTCTGTGATCCTATGATTCCACAACACACCTTGGCTACATGTGTCCAGGACAGAGGAACAAGTAGGCTAGCAGGTGGGCTGGAAAGTGTCCATCCACTTTTTTATGTCTAGGGCACAGGACTTGCAGACAGCACTAGGCAATGGGGTCTGTGGTTACCCCAAGCCTCACACACTATCAGTGCAGGTACTGTGACACACCTTCCCTCCCCACCGTAGCCACTTCTGGCACTAGCATCCATATAAGCAGCCTCCAGCTCTTCTGCTGAGTGCACTTCCCTTGGGCAGCTGTGAATGTCCAGTGAAGGGGGCTGCACGCCACTTAACCACCCCTGCCCTGCAGAAACATCCACCCACAGCTCAGGGGACTAGTGAGAAAGATAGAGGGACACAGAGAGAACCAGAAGAGTGGAACAGGCTCCGTCCCTCTGCACCCCTGACCCTGGCACAACACAAAGGCGAGGCAGGGGTGGTTTTATTTCAAAGTAGAACAAAAGTATCTTTTATTCTGTCTGGAGATGCCACATTCAGATTTGCCACGAGCCTGTCTGTGCTCAGACTGGCTGTTTGTGTGCGTTTAGTCAGAGCACAGCGACAGGGAAAACCAGAAGTAGGAGGTGGGAGACTCTTTAATAACCTGAGTCTCACCTCTGGCAATCACAGCCAAATAGCATTAGGTCATGGTCCTTTGCACAGCACATGTTGCTGAGCAGACAGGCTCTACAGAAAAATCTAAACCCAAAAGGTACTTTTGGACATCTCACATCAACTTTTTCCCTAATTTTGCTGGGAAGAAGTTTTGGCTCAAAGCGAATCTGTTCCCAGGCTTTGCATCTCCCCTCAAACCTCTCCACTTCGTGTGAACACTACACCACAGTTAGAGAGCGTCCAGGATGTTGTCAATTTTGGTGACCAGGTCCTGCCGCTTGTTGGAATGCATCTTCTCGTTCTCAATGTATGTGTCCTTCTTGAGCTTGCCAGCTACCAGCCGCTCAGCCTCAACTGAGGACTTCAGAACGAGCTCCTTGACTTGGCCGTCCAGTTTCTGAATCTCACTTACCTTACAGGGTAAGAAAAAAAAAAGAAAAGGACTATGAGAGGAGACAAAAACCCAACCCTACAGTGAAGCTGGAATAGAAGACCAAGTAAAGCTGAAACAAAGATTAAGTTAGTGCAAAGTGGAAACGTCTCCAGTCCCTGAATAATGGCTGGGGAGACAATACCTCTCTCTGGCGTCATGTTATGAGGAATCTAATGAATGGATAATTAAGAAGTGCAGATAAAGAGGGTCTGAGGACTCAGGAGCCATACTGGCAGGAGAAAGGTGCAATGACAGTTAAGAGTGTTTAATGACAGATTTTAAAAGCTTCAAGCTAAGTCCAACAACGACAGCTGGAAGCTGTGTCCTGACAACCAATGTTAATGGCGTGTGAGAAGCAGGCCTGCAATGACAGAGCCACTCCTTGAGTTAAGAACAGATTAAGGAGGGTGGCTGTTGGCTGAAATGACAGTTGAAACTAAGGCATCCATCACTTGGGGTTAAGTGGCTGTCCAGGTAAGTGCTGAAATACAGCAGAGGAAGGATAGGATAGTGACAGGTTTGCACTCACTGTGCCATGGCTTTTGATATGGTACAGCAAAACACCCCCTGAGGAGCATCATGTTACCAAAATTCTCTCAGCATCAAATTTGCATGTACAAGAGGAGATGCAGGAGGAGAAGATTTTGATATGGCTGGTGTCAGTAGTCAAGTCAGAACTGATAATGCATTGATGGTTTTCCATTTTTGCCTGTGTCACTGCCATGAGTTCAATGAGAAGCATCACGGTTGTGTTACAGAAGCTTTATATCTGTACTCATGCAGCTGGTTCAATGCCTGTTTAAGAAACAGCACAAGCAGTTGTTTACCAGCAGCACTTACAGGGCTGCAGAACCAAGATTAGTGCAAAAAGGAAAAACCTGATCTTCACACCCTCTGGCAGGGATCAAGCCATTTGCAGAGGGAAAAGTAAACACACAGGCTGCAGAAACTAAACCCCAAATTAAGACTCACCTCAAATACCTGGTAGAGTCAAGAACAGGTAAACCTTAAAAAAAAAAGATAAAATTAGTATTTCTTACTTTATCACATAAGTCAGAGCCTTCTGTCTTAAGCTTTGACTGCAGAGAGGCTATTTCATTTGTCAGGGCCTTGTGCTCTGTCTCCAAAGACTTTTTGCCGCTGTTCAGGGTGGAGATGTCTCGTGACTGCTTGTATTTATTCACTGCTTCATCAAAGTGACGGTACAGCCCAAGCCTCTTGTTCACCAGAGTAAGCACTTGCTCTGTGATGCAGGCAACCTTCATCCTAGCTTCAGCAGCTGGATCCTGCAAGAGGACAGAAGGGAAGATTAAAGCAGTTCTGCCTTTGACCTGCATCAAGTTACGCATGCAATCTGCCATGGAACTGTTTAGAAAAGCTCCTCCCTTTGCAACTAAGTCAACTGACAATTAGGTGAACAGTACAACTAGTGACTAGGACAGGCTCAGTCTAGCTCAACAAACAGCAAAACCAAACAGAACTGCAGACAGCCCTGATTCTCAGTGGGGTGCCTTTTCATCCAGAAGGCAAAGCTCTAGTCTTAGTACACCAGTTCAAACCCTGCAGGGGTATCAGTGTTCAGATAGCATATAAACAGGGCCCCCATTTAAGCATCATTCAACTGGCAGTGAGAATTGTGGGTATGAAAAAAGTTCAGCCATCAGCTCAGGAGGCCACTCATGCTCCCACAGGGATCTTCACCTTTGTGATGGAGAAATCCAGCCTCACGTAGACAATTACGGTGAAGAACAAGATGTAAAAGGCTCCAACCACCAAGAGAGGCTCCTGCAGCATCAAGATTTTGTTGAAGGTGTAATGAACCTAGAAGATAAGTTGGAAACACTAAGCAGTGACCCATGTTACTGTGGGAGAGAACTCCACCCCTCAGGCAGCAGGACAGTCAGCCGTGCAGCCCAGGGTATTCATTTCTCGAACCCAACATGGGTGTTTTGACTGCACTGCTGAATTCAGAGGAGGCACAGCTGCTCAGGCAAGCCATGCAGAGGCCACACTCACCACAATGTCTTGGATGTGCTGCTCCACCAGGTTGCTCTTGTGTGCCACAATAACTGGACGTCCAAAAGTGTCCAGGTACGTGTAGTGAAGCTCATCTGAAGCACGATTGATTTCATAGGGGCTGTCCACATGGATATTCCTGTGGATGAAACCAGTCTGTTTTGTATGACTCCAGAGTGTTTGAGATGATGTAAACTAGGATTTGCCTGGCCAACCGTGGCCTCTAGCACAAGGCCAATTACACAGTTTAAACATCCTAAAACAAAGCAAAGCTGTGTTCCAGGCTTTCCTTCACATGCAGTCATGGTTTTGTTTCATTGTCTTCAGGCTATTAGAATATGCTGGAGAACTGCCATGAACACAGCACTGTCTGCAGTAAAACAGGCCAGGAGACACTTACTTGGCACCTTCTGGCAGGACAATCTTCACAGTCAGAGAGTCTGTAACTTGCTCATCAAACACGTGGTCGACAAACCTCATTTTCAGGGCATACTGATCACCTAAGAGAGTGCAGACCAGAGGGTGGTTACGACTCCTCAGAGAACAAGAGGCTACCTTGAAGCTCAGCTCTTAACAGAGGCAAGAACAGAACTTGTACAGCTGCGTTGTGCAGCAGGGGGCACCAGCTCATCCAAGTATATGTTACACAGCTGCCTACAAAAATCTGCAGGAAGCACAGAAAAGCAGGTGGATTTGCATATTCTAGAAATAACAGCCAGCAACTGCTGTTGCTAAGGGGCAGTGTACAGCAGCTGCAAATTCCTTAGTGCACAACAGCCACCTTTAAACTCAGAGGAGGTTTCTTATTCCCCTCTCCTGGGCCACCCACCAAGATTGTAGAGGTATTCGTAGCTTGGCAGGTTATAGCCAATGATGTAATGGGTTTTCCATCCCCCAAAAAGTGGGAAGCGGGGTCGGATCTCCATCTCCACGGAGTCATCCAGGACAAGGAGGTGGCTGGTAGAGATGTTTCCAATTTCATCTCGGTAATAGACATCCTGAGCAGCAGCTGGGAGAATGGTCTGTATGGAGAGAAGCAGCAGTCAGTGCAGGGGCCAGAAGTTATTTCCAGTGAAACGGGGGACAGTGATATTGGCTGCTAAGCATCAAGAAACTGCTCCCACGTGAGAGATGACAAAATGGCCATTCAGTTGCACTGAGTGGTAAAATTGTGCTATTATAAGCAATCAGCCACAGAAGTGGCTGCCAGCAGTAAAATCACTTGGCCTTTAAATGAATGTGCTTTCTCTAGCCCAGCTTCAAACATCCCAGACAGCAAGGGATCTCATCATGCTCACCAGGACAGCAATTCCCTTTTCACTCCAGCCTGCTGTCCTAGCTCACTGAGCTCAATGGCTTTACACTCAGCAACATGAGATCTCTCTTTGGCTGCACCACCTTAGAGAATTACAACAATCAATCCTGGAGGCTTCAAGCAGTGAGAAAGATTTTTGGCTCAGATGAAAACACACAACACTCTTCACATCTGGCTAGCACTGCCCCAGCTTTAACTCTCATTGAGTGCTTTGTGAGCAAGGAACAAATGGGTGAGTTTCCAACAATACTGTTCAACGTGATGATGACACGACAGCGAAGGCAACTCTGAAAATGAGAGGGTGGGGACAGAACGAATGGCTCTTGCACAGTGCAAAAGGGAAAGCAGAGCTGTCAGCACAGGGATTAAGGGTTTTCGAAGGTCCCTGAGATTAGAGAGATGGGAGTGTGGAGAGAAAATGCATGCCTTGTTATGTGCAGTTTGTTTGGTCAAGATCTGCATTAAGGCATATTAGCTCTTCCTATCTAGCATGAGCCTTCTCTGAAAATAAATCAGAGTTTTAATATTCCCTTATTACTTAGCTATACTTACCACAGGAAAAGCAAAGGGAAACTATTTTTTCTCCCCCTGATCCCCTGCTGTAAGAAACAGGTAAGGCATAGTAAGGAGAAAAAAAAAAAAAAAAGTTCAAAATGTGAACCTTAAAAGACTTGACAGAAGAGATCCCACTGTCTGGCTGTCTTTGGTAGTCGTATCTGGAGAAGGGCCCCTTTAGCACTGCTCCTGTGTGCTTTAAATCAACTGTCTCTTCAACTGCAATGTTCCCCCAGTGAGACACCTCAATGACTCTGGTCATACTGGTGATGGTCAGGAATGGACTGTTATTCTCATAGTGTACCTTCAGTGTGTCCTAAGGTGAAAAAGAGAAACTGTTAGAGCTGAAGGAGCAACCTACCCTCACAATTATGTTTCCATCCCTCACAAAGAAGCCTCCCTGACAGATTCTGTAGAGGTGACGCTGACTGCACAGGAAGGTTTGAGCCACCCCAGCTCAGTTCACACAGGGAACTGGTGCACTCATAGGTTGTACCATGCACACCTGGCCAAGTTAGAACGGTGAGGGGGCTAGAGGTGCTGTCACCTCCACTGCAAACACACCCTTTCCAGAACCATGGTTTGCTTTGTGGACACCAACTGGTAGTCAGCAGTCACACTGTACTCCTTCTCGGAGCACAGGCTTAACCTACAAAAGGTTCTGCTTCCCACTCCCCAGCCCAAGGCACAGCTGCCACACTTGGATAATGCTCACAACCTCTTTCCACAAACATTTACCTGGCTGTATGGAGGAATGTCCTTGAAGGGCCCGTACTCAATTGTGTCTTCAGTGCGGGCAGGGTTGCCCAGCTTGGTGTAACTCTCCACATTCCTAGAGGCCAGTTTGACCCGGGTTGTTTGGGTCTTGGTCAAGTACGGTGAGTAGAAATAGTGATTTCCTTCAAAGACCACAAACTGCTTCTCGCTTTGAGTGATGTGGGTGGGGTAGGGCTGCAGCACATGGGTGAAAACCATTTCAACAGACACACGGACCCTGGCTCCTGGGGCCAAAGGAGATGGCAGCTTCACAGAGAAAAATTTTCCACTGGAAGGAAGAACAGGTAAGTCATGTGAGATCTGCCCTGAGGGAGAAATTAGATTGAAGCCTTCTGACATCCCCAGTGGATGTGAAGCCAGTGTATCACATGCGTGATTTATTTGCTCCTCCAAGGCATGCAGAAGTCTTGTCCCAGAGGATGTGCTTACTCTGGACTGAGGAAGCAGGACAGGGTGATCTGTGTACAGGGACAACTATAATCTCTGCTTTACAAAACAACTGGATCTCATTTTGGAGGGGAATGGTGACATCCCCCTCTCCCCAGCTCTGCAATTATAAAGCCTGCTTCAGCAGGCCTTCTTCCATTCTTCTCCACATAGCAATAATCTGGATCAGAAGCAGCACATGTCCAGAAGATGAATCACAAATATATTAAGCACCTGTTCCCATAAAGGCATTCTAATCTTTTTCCCAAGAGGACCTGAAACTAAGCAATGCCTGAAAATGAGCTCTGCTTTGGACCAGGGTTCTACATAAAGGATTGAAACTTCACCAATTCTGTAAGGATGCACCAGACGGACCAAGGTAATGACAGAAGTGAATGGACTTCAAGCCACACCTAGTGGCCCAAAAGCAGGATCATATGAGGCCTACAGATATGTCAGAAACCATGGTCTGCTTTGACACCTTAATTCTATCGCTACTGTCCTGAAAGCCAGTAGCACTATGGTTCTGACACTTTACAAGCAGCCTTTATTTCTCAGCTCCCACGGCTCAGCACCCACCTGCCCAGTTTCACAGCGTGCAATATCCCAATCTTGGCAGCACAGAGCCTCATGCCTCTTTCTCCCTGCAGCAGGGACTGGTCCCTGCTGTGCCACAGCATGCAGGACACTGTGGTACTCCCTACATCACGGACTAAGAGCAGTGCTCTAGGGGGACAGCCAAAGAGCACTTACAGCCTCTCTGTAATCACCACTGCCAATCATCTGAGACCTCAAAAGAGAGCAGTGGGTAGCATCACAACCATAGCAATAATGCTATTCTTACAGGATGTTACTTTAAGGCACTGAGTACAGGAGACTAAGCACAGCTGAGCCCCTTTTAAACAGCTGAAATGCATTTAAGGGAGAGATTCTCTCCCTTATAGAGCTCTCCTCTCACTCAGTTGGGGGTGCTTGTGAAGAAGCAGGTAGGATGTGTTGAGTTCAGTGCAGAGATCTCGATCTGTGTGCTGTCTCCTAAGGACAAAGCACTTTATAGGGAGGGGAATTACTTCTACTAGGACTTTGTGTGAACTGTACTCTCTGGTTCTAGCACACCAGGATACTGCCTGAGGCAATCTTTTCAGGAACAAATGACTCTAGGGTAGCTAGATGTGTGGGACTGGGGTAGTATTTTCTCTCTGCTTAGAGGACTATGGTAGAACTGCCATGCACAGCTCTAGACATTGACTTTAGAGAGTGATACTCACCTTTTGCCCTTAACTTTAGTCTCTCTGACTTCCAAGGTGTTCTCATCCTCTTCCTCACCTTTCACCTGCTCCAAAAAACAGACTGATCAGTGTGCTGCTGTTTGAAAGACTTAACATGTTCAGGGCAAACTCCAGTTTCCATCCATTTTTTAATGGGGTTTGCTCCCCCTAAAAATACAAGTGGATAGGTAACTACCTTATAAAATATTTAGCTGTTTATGTGTATTTTTAACAATGTTCTTCATTAACATGAACTGCAGTGGGGTCAGTGTACAAGAACCTTCTGATAACTCACACCCTCCTCAGCCTGGTTCCCAAGCGAGCACACCTGCTGTAACTTCTGCAAATGAGACTCTTCCATCAATTGCTTCCCTGGTACCTCTGCTGCTTTCTACAGTGGCTGGGGAGCAAGCACGCCGCGAGAATGTGTCTCGGTCAGGCAGCCAACAACCTCAGTGCAGATACCTCTGGGATTAGATGACCCTTCCTGCACTAAGTCCCGCTGGGCACGAGGCTGGACTCCACCCCCCGGGCCTGCAACAGCAGGGGATCCAAGACCCGGGCTGCTCTACGCCGATAACGACGTTCATAAGCATGTCTCGCCTCCCGACCCTCGTCCATGCACCCCTCTTTGTTCCACAATTAGACAGAAAACCATTGGCTTCGTCGCATGTAAGACGGCTGCGGGGCAGCGCGGCCGGAGGCAGCTGCGAGAAAGCCTCTCGTGGACCGCCACGCCAGCAGCCGGCGGAGCCCGCGCGGAGAGGAGCGGCGGCAGCGCCCGGGGCGGCGGCGCCGTGCCTACGTGTTCCTGCGGGCAGCGGGGCGCCGGCAGCGCTCCAGGCCGCGCCGCACCTACCCCCCGAGGAGCGGGGAGCCGCTGCCCCTCACTCACCTGCACACCCAGGTAGGCCAGGCGGGGCTCCAGGCCCGGCTCCAGCGCCAGCAAGAAGGAGGTGGCGGCTGTGCCCCCCGCCGCATTGGCGAGGCTGAGCTCGACCGAGACTTTAGCCAGGTGGGTGCTGAGATCCACGGAACGTCGCACCTCCTCCAGCAGCAAGTCAGCGGTGGCTCCGGCGGCCGCCAGGCACAGGAGCAGGCGGCACAGCAGCCCCGCCATGGCCGACACACAGCGCACGGGGAGGGTACAAGATGGCGGCGCCCGAAATGTATGGGGAGGGCACAAGATGGTGGCGCCCAACTGGGAAGAGGCTCACAATGGCGGCGCCCAGAGGCGCGTGAGGCCCCACTACCCGTGGGAAGGGCGGCCACGGAGGTGCCGGAGGAGAAAGGCCGGGCTAGAGGAGCGGCCGGGGCGGGCTCTCCAGAGCCCTAGGTCTGTCCCGATCCTCCGCTTCCCTTCACTCTGCGCTTTCCGGTGGTGGCGGCAAGCTCGGGGGTTCCCGCGGTGCGCCTGCTTAGCGCTCACGCCTGATGAGGCCTCGGGTCCGGACAGGAGCCGAAGGCTCGGCACCAGCCCGCTGCTTCAGCCTGTGGGAAACAACCGTGGGGCCTGTAAAGGAGAAAAAAACCCAATCATAACAAATAATCCGGGGTGGTTAGGGCATCCACAGGCACTTTGTATCTCCATCCATCACACAAAGCTTTTCAGTNAGGAGGAAAATCCCCTCCCTTGCCCTGCTGGCCACGCTGCTCTTGATGGATAAAACGGCTGTGACAGTGACAGCTTCAGGTGGCCCAAAGCATCAAACCTGGTGGTAGCATCCTGTGTGGGATGGCACCAGAGAAGGGCTGTCAGCAGTAGGCGGTACTGGGGTTTATCAAAGGGCATTGGTCAGAGATGGAGTTCAGTGTGTTTGACTGCTGAATTAAGGAGGCAGAAATTGGGACAGTTTGCCTCGCTGGCCTGGCGCTCAGATCGCTGTTGTGAGGTTTAACACAAGTAGATTTTAAGCTGAATCCAAATCTTCTGCTAAAAAACACTGATAATTGGCAGCTAAATGATGCCAGAGCGTAAGTGGCCACAGACAAGCAAGGCAAAATAACTAGCCTTGAACTAACGGACAAAGAGAACTGCAGGAAGGGAAGTGTTAGTGGTTTAAGATATGACTGGGGAGGAGGTGATTGACATTCCCAAATATCTAAAGCAGGTAAAAGCAAGGAACAAATGTCTGCCATGACTGCCAGAGCAGGGCTTCTGCCTTCAAGCCCTGCGGGACAACAGACTTCTCATGTTTGCATAATGTGATCCAGGACTCGACCTTTCTTTAAGATCCTAATGTGAGTCATGCAGATAATTCTTTGAATTGGCTTGAAATTGCTAAGTATTGGAAGGGGATTTCCTAAATGTTGCGAGTTTGGATCTGGAGTCAAATAGCCCCTTGGCAAAGGCTAAATAAAATGGGATGTCTCCTGGTGTGCTACGTTCAAAACAGCATCACCTCTTAATTGGCTTTCCCTTTCTTCCCACACTGCCCTCCTAATTCCTATCATGGAAATTTTCTTGGCAAATTACTTCAATTTCCCTTTGATTTATTTAGGCACCAGACCTGTGAATTTGGCACCTGGCCCTGCTAGCATATCCTAGCACAAGTGGGTAGCTTTGTCACTGCTTCGGGTCGCAGCAGGGCTATCTTCCAACAACATAGCAGGAGATATTTGCAGGGATGGGTGTCCACCTCCTCAGCCTTGTGTATCCAGCTAGGGAAATGTTCCAGGTCCCTCTGCTCTCCAGGAAAAGCATTTTTATCTTGGCTCTCTTCTCCAAAGCACTAGGCTTTGGGGCCTTGGAACTGGGTAGGCAGGTTCAGGGAGAAATAATCACAAAACATGGAGGGCTGAGCAAAGCGGCCAGCTCTGATTTAATGCTGGCCAGCAGCGCTGCATCTGGGGACTCCCTCCAGTTATCTAAGCTGGTTTTGCTGTGGGGAGTTCCTCTGCTAGGAGAGGCTGTCACTGTCCTTCCTTCAACCCCAGCCTCCATGCCACAGGGAATAAATGAACTCCAGGCTGTGTCTTTAATGACGTGCACAGCTCCAGCCTCAGGGCAATTTCTCCTGGCAAGATGAGGGAAAGAAATAAATGTGTATACGCCTTGTGTGGAGATGATTGAGCTTCAGTCCTTGCATCCCAGGCCAAAGGTTGCTCTCTGATGGGTTCAGCCCAGGCTTAGAGCCTGAATCTAAGCTTCCTGCAAATGCAAAAGTTTCAACATCTGACCCATCCCAGACCCTGGCAAGTTCTGAATCAGACTGTTATATGCTAACCCTGTGTTCAGATCCAGTCCTAATTCTGATAATTGAGTCATGCTGAGCTTGCACAATGTTTGTTATGAGATCTCAGCCCTATTATTCAGCCTAAATTTATCTTTATTTTGAAAAGCAGCTGCCTTTAGGCTTCTTGCTTCAAGGATGAGTTTGGCTTTGCCAGCCCTTCTCACTGCTGCTCTGTACATTTGCAGACCGTTGATCTTGCACCGAGCAGGTGCACAGTGGTGCCTGGTCGTTGTTCCTTTGTGCATGGGTTCTGTTAACAGATGGCATGGACACAGCAGGGCCCCTGGCTGTGTGCACTGGTTATGATGGCTGGGATAGCTTGCAGAAAGCTCATGGACAATGTTTGAACAGGGAGAGACTGCTATTGCAGGTGAGAAATGCTGCAGAAGCTCATGCCAGCTGCTGCCTTCTAATTGTTCCAGGCCATGGTACCTTCATATGGATCCACCCATCCAGGGCTGGTGCCAAGCAGCAGCAAGAGCCAGGAGTCCAGAACCATTTGATTTTCTCTCTTTGTGATTTTTTTTTTTCTTTTTTTTTCCGTTCTTCCATTGTAAGGAGCGTCACCCTCCAGCAGCAGTGCCCCAGAGAGCTGTCAGTCAGCAAGCAGCATGAGAGAGGTGACCAGACACTGCTGCCATCCAGGTACTGGCACAATGCCCCACCTCCAGGTGACATGTTATGGAGAGCCCATGTCACCCTCAGGGACACACCAAGCAGTGAGAGAGAAACAGCTATGGTGGAGCCAGTGCTGGCCCAGTCATCTACCAGGGCTGAGGAACAAGAACAATCTAATAAATGCCTCTAGCAGCATAAGCCATGGGCAGAACTGCACCCCAGGAAAAACCCTGTGCTATTTTGTTTTGACAGGGCTGATGCCAAACACAGAGCTGTGTCATCTGTCAGAGCAATTTGTTCTCAAGGCAGGAAGGATAAGAAGTTGTTTTCCTGAAAGAACGAGTTGGCTGTGACCACAGGAGCACACTGAAGCCTGTAGCAGCAGGGAACAGGATTTATCCCAGTATGATCCTCATAGCAGCAGGGAGTTTGTGCCAGGAAGCAGGGACCATGATGCAATGTGTTGCTCTCAGAGGAGCCCAGGTCAAGGACAGGAGATACTAAAACAGGGCTGTGTATGCTTAGCTGAAGTCATCCTGGCAACACACTAGCTTGCAGATTTTAGTACAAATTTTAACAGTGATCCTGAGTAAAACACAGGTACATAGCTGTTGTGATGGCTGAGATAAATTTCCATGCTTCAGGTTTTATTGGTGTTTCAGTGCTTAATCTTGTCCATGTAAAATCACAGCAGCCTTCTGCTTGCCAGTGGGAGGCAGAGGGCACTTCTCTCTTATATATATTAGATAACTGGGAAGATTTTGCAGTTCCCAGCCATGAAAGCACAGGTATGACCTGGCTGAGTGATGGCAGAATTTACTTAGCTTTGCTAAGGCCCTCAAAAAGCACCTTAAAAAAAAATGAAAGGAATGAAGAAAGAGAGAGTTTTACAGTTTTGCTATTGTTACAGTCTTGTTTTCCAACCAGTCAGTACAGCTCATGCCAAGCCACTGCCAAGCAAAACACACCATGATTCTTGCTCGAGGCTTGCCTGTAATTTCCTTGCAAGTGGTGGGCCTGGAGAGGGGCTAACCAGGGCCGAGTTCCTGCTCTTTGTTCAGCTGCCCTGAAAACATGTCCTGCCTGTCCACATTTAACAGGGCACTGTCTGCTCAGGGGCTGCTTCTCTGGGATTTCTTCAAGTTCCTTCAGGAACCTTCAGTAGCTCCCTCTTCTTGAGTTTAAAAAAAAAAATCTGTTTTTCTTCCCACATTAGACCATGAAACTTGGAAAAACTAACAGAGAAAACTGCACAGCAATTGTATGAAACATTGAGAAGCACACAGGAAAACCTGCTGGAAGAAAATAGGAGAGTCTGTGAGTCTTGTGAGGGGGTGAAACCAATGTGTGACAGGTGTTGTTGCAATAGGGAGGAAAAAATTGCAGCGAGGAGGACACTTCATCACTTTAAAAGGTACTTTTAACAGTTTTTAAAGCTTACTAGAAACATAAATGAAACTGCCACAGACAGACTCTGGTGGGCTGCTAATGAAAGAAATCTGCTACATGTGTGCAGTTAACATGCAGAGCCTGAGCAAGGAATGGGTACATTGTTCTCTTGAGACCTGCTTTGGCTTGGGTGGGTCTGGATTTTGTTACAGGATCTGAGCATGTCTAGGCAATAGTGCTAGTTTAACTGTCAGGTGCTTAGGTGGTGATCAGGGCTGCCAATCGAGCAGACAGGGCTTGGATACACCACCGGCTTTGAACCAACCCCAAAGTGCCCTGTCCACGCCACACTGCAGATTGAAAATGCTTGTGACAGATTGGAGTCTGCAAAGCCAGAGGAGGTTTGCAAAAAGGGTGTGTATCTTAATTTAAAAGTCAAACGTTGCCTTGTAGAGATAACCAAAGGGGAAAGGAAGCTGCTGTCCTTCTAGGCTCCAGAGGAGGAGGCTGGAGCTCCTAGCCATGGGCAGAGAGACGATGCTGGCAGTCCTCGGGCAGCGGCTCAATCTCAGTCTCGCAGTGCAGCTCCTCCTCCTAGGGCCTGGTGCAGGATCACACCTCTGCGAGTCGCTGTTTGCTTGAGGGCTGCAACCTCCCAAGGCCCAGCGGTGGAAGCAACAGCACCCTTGTTTGCCAGAAAAACAGATACAAGCGCCATGAAAGAACGCTCAGTGGAAACCCGCGTGTTCCAAGGTGAGAGCACGCAGGCCAGGTGTGCAGGGGTCCTGGCAGTTATCTTCCGGCAGCGGTGCCACTTCTTGCCCAACCTGGACTGGGAGATGGGTCTAGTTCGCTACTCTAAGGTGGCAAAATGCCTTGCCTGCCCCAACCCCGCCGTGCCCCCACCCCGCAGTGCCCTGCATCACTCCCAGACCGCTCCCTTCCTGCGGTGTTCGCACACCGCCGCCAGGGGGCACTTAGGCGCCCCGCAGCGATCCAGCGCCGAGGGGGTGGAGCTGGCGCAGTAGCGTAGCGCAGCCCTTTGGCGAACGGCGTGCGCTGCGCGGGTGGCGCAGAGCCTGCCCGCGGCTCAGGGCTGTCTCCCCGCGGAGGAAAGCCCCGCCCGGCACCGCCGGCATGCCGCCGCCTCCCGCTGCCGGCTTGACCGGCCCGTCCTGCAGTCGTCACACTAGTAAATGAAAGGGAAAGCCCAGTCTCTTTCCCGCAGGCTGCTGACAAGAGGCCTCGATGGGGATGCACCCCCCTGGCTGTTTGTGATGGGCGTGTCACCCAAATCTCGAGGGTCACAGAGCACCTTACGGAGATCCTCCGCAAAGATCAGCGGTCTTCACTGCGTCATCCCGAGGTCATCGCTGCCCTGTCAAACTGCCAGGTTCTGGGGTGTTCAGTGTGTCTCCTGAGGTTGCTGCAGGAGGTGGCATTTGTCCCTGGACAACCCCTCCCAGGTTATAGAGAAGGGCTGTGCAGTAATGCAGTGCCTGGGTGCTCTGAACCCATGCTGTGATTTAGTGTCCAGTCTTCAGATAAGTGGTAATGCATTTTCCTACAGACCCTTCAAGGTCCTGCAAATGCAAGGCTGGGAGCCACCTCAGTAGCACAGTGCCAGGGCCACAATCCTGTGCTCAGTGTCAGTGAAGCCCAGCAAGGCTGCTGTCAGTACAGTAATTTAGTTCCCATCTTTGTATTGAAACCTTTTTGCATGCATCCTCTTTTTCAGCTTGCTTTTAGAAAGGAAAGCGCTTGCTGGTGTGTTTACCTTGGAAGCCCGTTGTTCACATAGAGTTTAAATCTGGATTTTAAAGCCTCAGTTTTGCAAGATTTGTCACAGACAGTAGGAAGCTGAGGATCCCACTAATAGCACCAAGAGGGGGTCATTTGCAGATTGGCAGCTCTTGCTGTGCCTTCTGTTTCCTCTAGAAGCCTCGTGTTTGTGCTGTGCTTGCTGTGAGATAATGCAGATTTCTCATCAGGTTACTAAACTTTGGAATCTACTGGCAGGGACATCCCTGGATGGTGCTCTGTGAAATACCAGCTGAGATTTACATTTCTCTCGCAAAGAGAGCCCCTGTCAGGTTCAGTCAAGTCCACTGACCCAAGTCTGGCTGTTCAGGGACCTCAGGCATGTATGTACATGGTGGTCCACAGTGAACCCTTCCCCAGAGACAATCCCATCATGCCCTGCCAGACAGCTGGTGGTGATTCCTTCCCACCACAGGGTGATTGATGTATGAGCCCAAAGGAGGGAACATTAACCCTCTGTGAACATCATTGGTGCACAGCAGTGAATGCAAACACTCTTTCCTGATAAAGAAGACAGTCAAGGAAAAATAAAAGAAACTTACATATAAAAGATCACTCTTATTCACTTCTTTACTGGCAGGTCTCAGACTTCTCACACAGAGCTCTCCTGCCTGCCTGCTAAGAAGTGCCAGATATGGGGGTTCATTGTTTTTTCCCAGGTCACAGGTATTGCTCAGCAAACCAATCTACTCCGTCAGAAAGGGTGGCAGGCAGCATAGCACACAACCCCAAACAGATCACACAAAAAGCAGCTAAAAGGCAGCATTAGCCTTTGCCCTGTACTCCAGCAGGCCAGTCCAGGCTCTGATGTTGGAGTGGCCCTGGTACACAAAGCAATGTGGCAGCGGGCAGGGGTGTAGATGTTCCTTAGGCCAGCATCGTGCTGATGTAGATGGAATAATACATCTTTTGTAGCCTTGATTGCTCTCAGGTTGGCTGAGGACTTCACTGAAGGAGACAAACCCAGAGACACTATTCATCTAAAGTAAGATGCTGTTTTCTGCTTGCCAGGAATTCAGGCAGCAACATGGGGCCTAGAATAATTGACGTTTTAACACCCTCCTATAACCATTTCACTTTTAGATGATTTTTCTTTGCAGACCATACCTTCAATTTGGTGGCTCAGGGATTTGCAAACAGTGAGTCATAACTCCCTGGGGTCAAAAATGCAGCTGCTGAGGCACCAGGCATTGAAAACTGTTGTCCAAGATAAAAGCAAAGCAAACCTCACTGCCCACACACTCCTATCCTTCAAGGCTGAGTATCTTTGTCACCCTCTTCAAAAGCATGCACTCAAATTTATACAGGCTTCTTGTGGTTGCTATTGATACAGAATCTGTTTCTCCTTTTAGAGCAGACCAGAGGGGATTGCGAAAATCTGCAACTTAAAAGAGTTGAGGCAGAGAGAGATGAAGCTAATATGCAGCACCCTGTGCTTGCAGAGAGGTGGCTGTGGGATGTGTCCATGTCCTTCCCAAAGATGACCCAGAAGAACTCTCCAAGCCTTGGCAGACGGCTCCTTTTGCATCCTTTTGCGCCTGGCCTTTTGCATCCCAGATGGGCCTATAGATCCTGGAGAGCATGCATGTAGCCTGTTTGGTTCCTACCTATAGAGTGCCATCTTTGGACACTTCTTGGCACTGACTCATTCTAAGGAAGAAGCAAGTTGCGAGTCACCTGTTCCATAAAGTGTCCCACTCACAGTGGTCACGTGGCACCGGGCTCCTGTCTCATGACACATTCTGGGTATAACAAGAGCATGACATGGCCACCTTTGCCACAAAATGCCTGGTTGCAGAGCTCACGTGGCTGGCCCACCCCATCGCACAATGCCCTGTGCAGAGAGGAGTGATGGCACACGACCTGTAGGTCCTGCAGAGCATCCCAGCACTGCCAGCCCTCAGCAGGTCTTACCCATTCCCGTGGCTTCAAAGCCACCAGTGTCATGCCCTGTGAAAGGTCTCAGGCACACCAGACCATCGCTGCTTCGCCTTCAGAGCTTGGTTAAGTATCAGCTTGCAGAACCTGCTGCTTTGGTAGTGCTGCACTGACAGAACACTGATTCCTGAAGAAAGGCCAGTTCTGCAAAGGCCTGTGCAGCTCTGTTCTGGCTGTGTGCACCTCCCTCTGTACACCTCCCTCTGTACCTATTTTTACATTCCTATGGTTTATAAAACCTTTCGGAAATGTCCGTTTAGAGGGACTCAGACCTGACAAAATAACTGACTCACTCTAGCCTGAGGGAAGTTACTTCACTCCCTGGATCATCTTCTCCACTTGAGTACCGAGAACAATCACACAGAATTACCCTCCAACGCAACTGTAAAAAGTTAATTATCTGTTATTTAGCAGCAGCTGTAAAAGTGGGAAGGTGCTGGTGTTGTTGGAGAACATCTGTAACTGGGGAGGCCAGCTGGGAGTCCTGCAGAGGACTTGGGTGATGGTTGCTATTTGTGTGACAATCTCTTGGGATTACAGTCACAAATAGAATATAGGCACCTCTGTGCTCCCGAGCCCAAACTAAGGACCATCAAAACACCCCTTTGCTCTGTGATACTTGAACTTTCCATGGGCTTTGGTTTCCTGCAGTCCAGGCTCCCGGTGGTACCAAATGGATAAGTGCAATTTGTGTGGTGCCCATCTCACAGCACCAGCAGTGTGTGGTTGTTTCTCCCTGCCTGTCTTGCCAGAGCCAGCAGAGACATTTGTCTGAGGGGATGTCTCCTGTGCTAAGCATTTTGTACACAGTCTCTCCAGGACACTGTGAGTCAAAAGCAGAACAAGGGAGAGATTTGGACCTTCACATCTCAGGGAGCAGGCTGCCATCTAAGGAAAGGTGCCACCATTGCCACCTCTCTATATCAAAAGGATCACAACTCTGCAGTGGTTTTGTGGCTCTTACTGTTGAGCAAGGGGAAGCTGTTAACCAAGTCCAAAGCCATTTCTTTTAGGTGTTTGTATCACCTTTGTCTGATGGTGGGGATATTGCAGAGTTAGGTGGTGTGGAACTCCACCTTCAGTGGCTGCATCTAGACCCTTTATCAATACTTCGTTTTTTTTTAAGATGTTCAGCCTCCAGCAGCTGCATTTTATCAGTGAGATGCTGGTAAACCCTCGCACTATATGCAACGTCCTCTGCACCTCATGTGGAGGTGTGCCATGAGATAACATGATTGCAGTTGCTTCCTATGGTTGGTATCTGATGATCAAGTCTTGTCCAGAGCCAGCTTTTTGCTTTCATGCATTGCTGTTGTATGATTTAGAAACCATCTGAAGATTTCAAAGGTGAAAGCATTAGTAGATTACTGGAGTAGTGTTTGTACTGCAGGCAGAGATTAGAGAAGAGGGCAGGCAAAAGACCAGGCTCTGCTCTTGCCAGGGGAAATGCAAATGTGGTCATGCAATAGCAGATTATTAATGCCAGCAAAAGCAGGGTGAATTTACTTTAGGCAATATAAACCAAAGGGTTGATGAAGCTTGGAGCATTAAAGGAAGATATTGTATGTTTACTGCATTTTAGTTCCCCTTTTTTAATTTTAGCATAATGAGAATTTGAGGAAGCTGGTCTGGAAAGCTAGAGGTGACATGAGGAAGGTGTTGTGTAGCTGGTTAAGAGAAGACAGCTTTACAAAGGAATATCTGGACAGTCAGTTTTCACTCAGCAGTACAGCCAATGTGAGCTGGTCCTAGATCTCTCTGGGCACAGAGACAAAGAAGAGTTCAACGGCTGTGTCCAGTGCTGAGGAGCAAGAACTGCAGGACTCTGCAGAGCTGAAATGTGATGTAAGAGTAGCAAAGGAATAACCAGGCTGCTCTCAAGCTTTTAACATCATGAATGGCCAGAGGTGGGGTAGCTACATGTCCATGAAAAAGGGTGAAAGCATTAAGCACCGTGGGGAATGCCAGACATTTCACAGCTAGTGTCAAGGATTTGTAGGTACTAAAGTGATGTACTCCCTGGATCTCTCTGCAGGCTCTTTCAAACTTAGCAGCCAACAGCTGGTTTTGTATCCCTGCTATTTCTGTTCACTGCTGTCTTATGGACTAAGAAGAGAAAGGGAGGGTCCCTTTTGTTCCAAGGACAAAAGCAGAGGTGGTGTAAGACATGTTTTATTGTCTCTAATTGGATCAGAAGGATAAGTAAATAGAGATTAGGTGTCACAAAAGGAAGAAAATCAAATAAAAGCTTACATCCTGGTTTAGAGGCATGAATGGATGAATGAAAGTGAGGCTTCTGCACTGGTAAATGTCTTAAGATCTGTCACTATAACCTCAGGGCTCTGCTCCACCTATGTGAAGGCCCCTCAAAGACAGGGAATGGATTTCTTCAGAGCAGTATTTGTGCTTGGGAATGATTGGCTTTGGGATCCAAACTGAGGTATTTGTATGGGGTTTCATTCACTTCTGGTATTATGAAAATAAGTGGTCAGATGAAGAAAAAAAAAATTTACAGACTACTGAGGCTGAGTGTGCTGGGCTGCTCACTGCACCATGTTCTGGCTTCTCCCAGGCCAGACGTTTATTCTGGTGGGGAGGTGTGTGTCCACAGGGCCACGCCAAATGCATGAAGCATGGCTTAGTAGTTCCATTTGCTAATTTCTTACCACTATTTTTCTACTTTCCTTCTGCCACTGTGAATGTAGATGTCATTGATGCCAAAAGACAGCTGTCCAGCGTGGGTAGCAAGGACCTCTCTGATGACACTGGTCCTCCTGAGTGCCAGAATTTGTATCTTCTTCAAGAGAGGCAGGATCTTGCCTTGTCAGCCTGTGAAAATGCTGCATTCTTAAAAAGGATCAGAAACTCATTATGAACAGCTATTATATGACACAGCTGTTGGTCATGCCAAGAAAGCTAGTGACAGAGGAACTTGGTGTAAGGTTATTCTCCGTGTAACAGAGGTATATGATAGATTGCTCTGTAGTGGAGCAAGAAGGAAGAAATTTCACCTGCGCTTTTGGATAGCTTTTCGTATTGCATAGAAAGAAAAAAAAATAAAGGAAGCTTTTAGGAGCTGAAGAACACTGTAACTCACCATTAATGTGTGCCTATAACAGCCCACCATGTGGGTCTCCTGGTAAAAAAGTGCTTTGCTCCAGCAGCTGTTGACATGCACATAGCCCACAACTGAGATGATACTTTCTTCTCCATCCAAGAAATTATGTGTGTTTGGGAGGGTTTCCTGCATCATTTCACTAAGGAAAGCTTTTCCTCTTTTTTTTTCAAACCATGTTTTAACTGGTCCCAGATTTTTCTGCAGCTCTTTGCATCTAATGTAGCACCTTAAAAGCACTAATAAAGTAGATGGAATCACAGAATTGTTTTGGTTGGGAAAGGCTGCTAAGATTATCAAGTCCAACGGTCAGCCTGACCCCACCATAGCCATTAAGCCATGTCTCGAAGTGCCATGCCTACATGTTTTTTTAATGCCTTCAAGGACAGTGACTCCTCCACCCTCCTGGGCAGCCTATGCCAGCTGTCACAGGCTCCCCTCTCTTGTTAACAGTGATAAGGTACCAGACTTGTGAACTTGCTGGCATTTTATGAGAGCCCAGCTGCCTTGGCTCCCATTCACCTTCTCTTAGTTTCCGTTTCAACAACTTAAACAAGCACAAGGAGCAGCACCCGTGTCCTGCCTCATCTATTCCTGTTCCATGAGGTATGCCCTGCATGAAGCCAGTTCAGTGCACTAAGCTGGCAGAAAAATTACCCATACCGATTTGTTGCCGGTTATCAGCAGATTTAGTGCTTCAGTAATTCAGGGTGGCTTCAACAATTCAGGGTGGCTTCAGCAGAGAGCAGGCACTGGTGTACACCAAAGAGAGTGTGACAGTGACTATCTGAAGTTGGCTCGGGCTGATCTGCCCTTTGGAGTGGTGGTGGTTCCTGCTGAAGCAGAACACAGGCTTCTCTGGGTAACCGAGATGCCAATCAGGCTCAGGCCCTTAGGCCACTGCTGTTTGATTTTTTTTGAAGTAGGACACTGTAAGGACACTCCATGTGCTCTGCAGTAGGGATTCCTCAGAAGGGATTCAGGCCAGGCCTTGTCAGGTGACTTTAACAGCACACTCACTGTGCTGTGCTACCATAACTCTATTGATCTCTAACTGCTTTGTGAGCATTAATGAATTGAACCTCACAGCATCTTTCCGAGGGAGCCTTTCCAGGTGACAGACAGGGACACTGTTATGACCCTGTAGAGGAGGTAAGCAATTTGCCTAATGATATGTGGCAGATCTGTCTCTGGATAGAAGGAAGAGCAAAGGTCTCCTGCCTGCCAGTTCTGCGATCTCTCTGTAAATCAGTCCTTGTGACTTAAAAGAGCTGGAAGCAGTCTGCTGTATATTGCTCAGAAGGTATTTTCTTTTTAATGTAGCTCTAAGTAGTTTTGTTCCTTTTATCTAGTTAGCTCAAAAAATATTTCTTCCTGGGTTGCTTCAGTTTTTGCTTTCCTGAGTTCACAGGTTAATGAAATCCACAGTAGCCATGTGACTTGGATGAACACAAGAGAATATTAATTGCTGAATAATAAAACTAATTTGCTGCCAACATTCAGAGTAGAAAATACACATTTCTATCACCAGGGTGGCTATTATCCCATGGATTAAAGTGCCAAAGAGTTTACATAGTCCCATTTTCCTTGCCTACAGTATAGATCTTGGAGCTGCTTATTGCCTGATTGTGAATGTATATTAAATTGTCCTATTTTACTCATTCTTACTTACAAATGCTGTTGCTACTTCTCTCTAGATCACAGCTTGCAAATAAAAAGATCGAAAACAACAGATTTATGCTCCCATCCTCATAATTTATTTTTGAAACCATGAAGTGGAAAAAGGTCTCCAGCCCTTTTTTTCCCCCTCTGTCTAGACCTCTAATAACCTCCAGGCCGTGTCTGTCAGCAGTGCTGCTGGGCACATGGTGTAGTGTGTGTTGCGACGCTAGCTGAGTGTTGTTGTTCGCCGCAGCGTTAGGTGCGATGCCAAGGTGCAGGAGAAGCTGTGCCCTTCCTACACGCACCCGCTGCGCCTGTGTGGGCGTAGCCGCCTCAGTGGTACCACAAACAACATGTGGACTTGCTCTGGACGATGGGCGTGCTCGCCAGGGCCCGTCTTCCCACTTAACTCCCAGTTTCAGCGGGAGGCCGTCAGGACCCTCAACGGGTGCGGAACGGGGCCGCGACGACCCAAGATAGCAGCGGAGAGCCGTCGGTCACGTGAGACGAGACATGGTTCCCCTTCCTCACCCCCCGGGCACCCCTCCGCTGGCTGCCGGGCGGCGTGGTGACGTCAGGGGCAGCGGGCGGGCCCCGTGACCGGAAGTTGTCGGGGGGGAGGCGGAAGTGAAAGCGGGGAGGCGGCTGGGCCCATTAAAGCCGACCGAGGCAAGAGGGGGGGTAGCAGTGAGTCTCGGGCGGGCGCCGCGGCACACACATACCAGGTAAGGTGTTCTGGGGCCCTAGGCACCTCTTGCTGCGGGCGGATCCTTCATGCCGGAGCCTGGGGTTGAGGGGTGACAGTTCCGCCCTGGCCGTAGGATTCGCTGGGCGAGGGGTGTCAGTCGGGGCCCCTCCCTGCGGCCCGGGTGAGGGGGGAGCGCCGAGGACCCCTCCGCAGAGCGGCGACGGGGAGGCGTTGCATTTTTACTTCCCAGGCGGGCTCCGCACTGGGGCCTAGCCTGCCGGGGACAGGCGGAGGTTGTCCGCCCCCGTGGCGGAGTCCGGCTGCTGGCGCTGCCGGGTACTGAGTTTCCTCGAGCTGTGGTGGGCCCAGCCCGTTGCCTCCCAGGAAACAATAGAGCTGGGCCGTGAGGGTTTCCCCGGCAAAGGGCTTCTCCGCGCAGCACTGCAGGGAAGGGGGACATGAGGGCCTTTCCCGAGATGCGCGTTTCTCGAGGCCTTTATTGGAGCCTCCTTGCATGAGAGGCTTAGAGAGGCCTGAAGCGGTACCTCGCAAGGAGGAGAGCTTATTGTCTGTGACGTGCTGCTCTAGCTTCTTCTCAAAGCACGAAGACGCTGTGAGGCCGGTGGTGGCCTTTGCGCTGGCTTTTGGGAAGCGCTTCATTGAGGTGGTGAAATGCTGCCTTGGGTGGTCGGTGCATATCGCTTTTAAGATGAGCAGGCTGCCCCGGGAACAATTAACGTGACAAAACAGGCGACTGAAGAGACTGGCAGTTATTGCGAAAGTGGCTCTCAGCATGTGTAAAGCCTGAGTCAGTTCTGAGAAGCGTTAGCGTGGATGTTGGAAGTGCTTTTGGCTGTGAGTGTATAATAAGGTAAATTAAATGATAGATTAGTCTTCAGGTGTATATATAGACTAATAAATATGGAAATACCTAATTGTTGTACTTAAGACAACTACACTCTCCTCTCTGTAAATAGAGGGACTATTTCAGCAGTAAAAGCACTGTAAAAAGACTTAATTCAGAAGTAAGATAGGGAACCTTAGCGTGAAAATAAGTATATCTTACCCTGTTACTCTAAACCTTTCGAGGCAAAGCTCCATATTATCTCTGAAAACACTTGCTGATAGGCAGGGCTGTTTATATATATATGTGGGGATTTTACACATGACAAAACAAAGTCCTCTCAGCTGTAAGCAAGCAGCTCTTTGACAATTGCCAACATGGCAACTTTAAAACTTGTAGCACTTGCCACTGGCCAGCCAGCTGTGCTCTGGCACTCTGTGACAGCTAGGGCTGGGGTAAGTGNAATGCTCTGCTTCTCCTGTAGAAAAGCTGTAAGATGGAGTTAATCTCACCCCTCAGTAAGGAAAGCTTTTAAAATCCAACAGCAGCTTCTTACTCTCCTAACCTGCAGTGTGAAGTGTAACTGTTAAGATGCGAGTTAGTAGCTACATGAAGCTATCTTGTTTCTTATGGTGTCATGCAGTGGTTTGTGTCCTCAAATACCCTACTAATAGTTCAGCGTGGCACATTAAGTGTTGTACCTTAAAAGGCAAGGGTGGCATTTTAAGAATTTAACTGAACTACAGCCAGTCAACCTCCTATGGTAAGTAGCAGCCGACAAGTTACAATATTGAGCTCTTGACTGAAGTGGAAAGTGTACCAGCTCTGCTGTAGGCTCTCCTCTGAAGTCACCTAAGGAACATACCACTTGGTTTTGTTTACTACCCTAAATCAGTGCCTGTAGGCAAGAGGACTACCAGATTCAGTTTCTGCAGCACCTTTTTAAATCTCCTGCAAGATGTGTTGGAAGGTCATGTGAATTACCTGTTGTAGCAATCTCTAGCAAAGCTTGTCCTTGAGGAAACATGACGATTGCAGTCAGACCATCTGTGCAAAACTATAAATAGCTTTGCCTCTAACATGTATGGGATTTTGATCTGACTTCAGTGAAAATGAGACTAGTTTATGCAGAACTTAAGTATGTTTGTTTACAGTCAAGTGTTGTGTTTGATTAGGGTGCATTTTTAGATGCTGCATTGTGAGGTGGCTGGCTGGCAAGCCCTGGTTTGGGAATAAAGGCTGTGGAATAGGGCAGTTGGATATTTGTAGTCTCTGAAACTGATGGATATGAGGGGGGCTCACAGATACTTGATATAAAATTACAGACCTCTACTATCAACTTCTTCAGGAACTGAAGTAAACTGAGTATTTGATAAACAAGTACACAACTTTCACCTTGTATGCTGCCAGCGTACCCTAATGTCTTCTGCACTTCTCTTTGACTGTGACCTGAACTGCTCTTAAGACTTTGTCANTATCTTACCCTGTTACTCTAAACCTTTCGAGGCAAAGCTCCATATTATCTCTGAAAACACTTGCTGATAGGCAGGGCTGTTTATATATATATGTGGGGATTTTACACATGACAAAACAAAGTCCTCTCAGCTGTAAGCAAGCAACTCTTTGACAATTGCCAACATGGCAGCTTTAAAACTTGTAGCACTTGCCACTGGCCAGCCAGCTGTGCTCTGGCACTCTGTGACAGCTAGGGCTGGGGTAAGTGGAGAGTTCTTTTTTTTTTTTAAGAGAAATGGTACATGAACAGTTATGCCATGGTGTTTAGCTGGCTGTGACTTGAAGGTTTACCATAGGCTGTAGTGATACTACAAGTGTATGGTAAAAGCTGCAGCTTTGCAGTGCTTCCAGCGGAGTCAGGCTGTTGGAGTCAATGTACCTTCTGCTCAGTAGCTGTATTTGAGGTTAAAGTGGGTGGAGTCATTTGAATATTCCTTGTTAAATAATCAGGACATCGTTGCTGTACTTATTCAGGAAGAACAAGTATACNTGCCTGTAGGCAAGAGGACTACCAGATTCAGTTTCTGCAGCACCTTTTTAAATCTCCTGCAAGATGTGTTGGAAGGTCATGTGAATTACCTGTTGTAGCAATCTCTAGCAAAGCTTGTCCTTGAGGAAACATGACGATTGCAGTCAGACCATCTGTGCAAAACTATAAATAGCTTTGCCTCTAACATGTATGGGATTTTGATCTGACTTCAGTGAAAATGAGACTAGTTTATGCAGAACTTAAGTATGTTCGTTTACAGTCAAGTGTTGTGTTTGATTAGGGTGCATTTTTAGATGCTGCATTGTGAGGTGGCTGGCTGGCAAGCCCTGGTTTGGGAATAAAGGCTGTGGAATAGGGCAGTTGGATGTTTGTAGTCTCTGAAACTGATGGATATGAGGGGGGCTCACAGATACTTGATATAAAATTACAGACCTCTACTATCAACTTCTTCAGGAACTGAAGTAAACTGAGTATTTGATAAACAAGTACACAACTTTCACCTTGTATGCTGCCAGCGTACCCTAATGTCTTCTGCACTTCTCTTTGACTGTGACCTGAACTGCTCTTAAGACTTTGTCACTAAGGTCTGATGGACTGATGATTACCTCTCAGACCTGTAGGGCAGCGTAAAGCCTGCTGTCTTGATGGGAGGGAACTGGACTTGGCTGGTCACTAGCATGCTTGCCATTCGCTTGTCTGACAGCAGTTTATATCCTTCAGGCGCTGAAGTGTTTCATCCTTTCTTAGCATTGTTTTGGTAATTGCAGTTTAATTGCCTGATGAGTTGGACTTAGTTGGCTTCCCCCTACAGCTTCCTAAAACGATCTCTTGTAGTTGCTGTATAACACACTGCCTTCAGACAGTTAAGTTGTGGCAGTGGCTTGTGGAAGTCACTTTCTACAGTGCCAAACCAAACGTGAGCTGTACATCTCAAAATTGAATTGGGTATGGGTAATTAATTGAATGACAATAGTTAGTTCCAGTTCTACAGTTAGCTGCTCTATCAAAGATCGTGTTTCCCTTTAAATGCACCTTGAATAAATCTTCCAAATGAGTGCCCAAGGTCAGTGACTCCACATGTGCTCTTCAGAAATAGCAGGCAGTGAAGGGATACCCCTCTATCACATGGCTGCTTTCTGGCTTCCAGTGTGCTTGTTGCTTTTGTGCTCTGTCTGCGGGGATGCAGTGCTCTAACGCGGTGTGCTGCATTTTCTGCTCGATGGAGATCTGCCGTGGTGATGTCATTGCTGCTGTTATCACTGTTCCTGCAAGACTGCTTCTCCTACTTGGTGCCAGCAATGAGCGCTTCGTCCGTGGGGGAAGCTGTGTCAATACTGCTGTTGCTAACTCATGGGAGGTGATAGAGAGGGAGGCAAGCTTGTCAAGGCCACTGGAGTGTGTTGATTTACAGTTGATCTCAAATAGCCTTGACTTCTCTTGCTAGGGAACTTGTTCTTGAGGCCATGGCTGTTTTCACAGGGCAGTGAAATCTCAGGATGGGTGCACTGCCTTTGAGATGGGATTGAAATGTAAACTTGTGGCACAGACCTTTATTTAACTTAAGGATACTTGATTTAGTGAGTGGTGTCTCTGTGTAACTTCTTAATGTCAGCTTAAGGTGACTGACTGTATCTAACTGTACTTGCATGGTTTCAAGCAGAAATTCCTAAATGAAACTGAGTAGGTATTTATATTTACAAAAAAAGAAAAACCCACCAGTATTTTCCTTTTAGTCTGTCCTGTGTTGCCGCATACTTTGGCGACTTGGCAGACAAGTTGGACTTGTGAAGCTGGGCAGCTGGAACTGCCTTCAGGGTTTGCCTGGCTGCAGTACTTAGATAAACTGATAGCCCCACCAATCAAGGTCCAATGGGTCTGTGCAGAACCCTTGATCTCTCTGTCTGGGAAGCAACATCCTCTTGAAAGTAACCTGCTTGGTGCCTCTCTCCAAGTAAACTGAGTCACTTGGTTATACAGCAATCTCTTCCCTTCAGCTCTCAGATATGGATGATATCTGAAGTCCAAACTGGCACTGTGATAAGTGTCTCAAGCATGAACAGTGAGATGGTTATAACTGAGGTGTGTCTAGGCCTGCTCTTCACTCCTCTGCCACCAGCAAGAAGATAGAGTTTACCAGCACCACTTCCTTGATCTCACCATGCAAGTCACTTCAGTGAGGCTTTTAGTTCCTTGTAGAGCTTCATTGGGAGAACAGCTGAGCTGGTAAAGCTTTGGTGCAGGGTCTGTGCAAGAGGTAATAGGGTATGAAGTATGATTCTGAAGCCAAGTCTCCACAGTAGGAATTCCTTGTTAGGCAGTGACTCAGCTGTCATGGCAAGTTACCTGTTGCACTTCTATCCTGGGACTGGTACTGAAATACTTGTCCTTCCTGCTCTGCAAACTGCATTAACATAGTAAGATGTATTGAGTGTGTGTGGGATCAGAAGTTCTGCTCAGAGATCAAGGTTCTTAGATCGCAGCCTGTCCCTAGAGGAAGCCTTTTTTCTAGACTTGTTGCTGAGAACAGGAGGACCTCCTGGAATCTATGTAAGGTTTTGCCATCACTTTCGGTCTTGTCCTTCTCCTTGTCTGGCAGTAGGATTTCCCATTAGTATTTGCCCTATCTCTTATCAAGCTTCTGGTGCTCAGAGACAATGTTAATTTTCACACCAAAATCTCAGGTGCAAGCTCCAGAGTCTAGCAGGCCTCTTGAGGGCCATTGTTTTTCACTTGAGGGTCTGAGCCTTGGTCAAAGTCTCATTGCAGTCTCTTGTTTCCTGCCTAGTCTCTAGGAACTGGTGGAAGCTAGCAGCCAAGAGTAGATAAACAAGATTTGTTTGCCACTGACAAGGTCTCAAATCTGTGCTTTGCCTACCACCACAAAGGTTATCTATCAGCACCTCTTTGTGTTTCTAAAACTGAAAGCATGCAAAGAGTATGTGAAACCTTAGGAAGCTGTAGACAAAACTAGAATTTTATCTGAGTACTTGAAAAATACTGTCAGACATGGTAAAGATCTAACAACTTCATCGATTTTAGTGGTGTGGCTAACTTGTTTTGGAATGGTCAGCCTTGTCTTCTGGACACAAAGATTAGAACCCAGCTGCCCCTAGCACAGCTTGATTTACTGGGGGAATTGCGTTCAGTGGGAGGAATTGACATGAGATTTGGACTGGGCTGTTGCTATTAATGCAGGGGCTACTGAAACTGTTGTCTGGCTCTGCTGGATGGGTGACCGTGTGCCAAGAGATCGGGCTGTATGGGTACTGTAGCTATGTTCCAGTTAGTAGTTTCAGATTTGTCTTGCTTGATTTGAAAGGTCTCCACCAAGGAGACTGCTCTGGTTAGAGGCATGGCAACATGGAAGCTATACTGGTATAGCTGAAATGCTTTGCGTAGGCAAGGCCCTTAGTCAAGACACATGGCTTGTTGCCTAGTGTCTCCCAGCAGCCAGCAATGTGCTCAACTCTCCTCCCACATCCTGAGATTGTCTCCCCCAGGGCAGAATAGGGGAAGTTCAGCTTGCTCTGATAAAGGGGGATGGGTGTTAAAGCAAGCATGCTTGTTCTTGTAACAGCTTGATCCATGGCGAAAACCTCCTGGGAACACCCTGAAATCCCGTGAGATTTGCAGGGAAATTGCTTCCTCCTGGGAGGTAGTGGCATGCTAATACCGATTCTTGAATGACGATGTAACTTGAGCCTCTAAGAGAGCAGTTGAAGGTCTGTTGGAAATCTGTATATATCTACCCGTTCCTGGGAGAAAATATATCCTGTGCTATAAGGGCCCTTCAGCTGCTGCCTGCTGTGGAGATAATGATCATCATCCTCAGCTTGCTGATGAGCAAAGTGATCTGTAGAGGATGGCTGTCCAGCATGGCAGGGGACACTCTCTAAACTCCCTTCGTTTCTTCTGGCTCAGGGCATTTATCACCTGGAAGAGCTTATATGTTCTACTAGAATTTTAGGCTAAGCAGCAGTTTGGGCAAAGTAATATTCCTGTAGACATCACGAAATGACCTCCAGACTTTTCCTGCTGCTCCTAAGCAAACTGGTGGTTTGACTAAACGTTCAGAGACATCTGCCTTAGTACTGTAAGCAAATGCATTTCTGTGCTTGTTTTGTTCTTGCTTTCAAACCATATTGTCAGATCAACGTGATCGCTCCTCAAGAGAAGGTGTCTGCTGTGATATCTAGACTGGTAGAGATCAGATTCTAAGCTTTGTACCTCCCTGGATGTAGGGGTAGGGGCTAGTCCTATGTAGCTTGGAACTTGTTCAGTTCCACATCTACTTAAGCATCGTGCAGGCATAAACTAGCTCTGATCTGGAGAAATGCGGAGAGATGTAACAGGGTTGTGAATCAGTGAGGCTTGGACTGGAGAACTTGGCTTCAAGAATTCAGGCTTTGAGCCTGACTGATAATATGCATCAGTGCCTCTCAGGAATGCAGTGCTCTCCAGATCTCAGCACTCATAGCCTGAACCGAGTTGCAGCTGAGCTGAGACCTAATGGCAGGTCAGAGCCCTTCTCATGTGCAAGTCCTGTCATGCTACTTCAGATATGACCCCTACCACTGCTACTGCTTTTGCCGCCTTTGTGCCATCTGGACTCTGGCAAACTGGCCATTGGCATACCTTCTTCCAAGGAGCTCTTTAAGGCCTTCTCCACAACATGTATGCATCCTAGAACCTCTAACTAGGGATTCAGTGTATAGCTGAGGAAAGCTAAAATGTTGTGACTGAAGGGGGCATCTTCCACAGTGCCAGCTCTGGAGCTTCCTTGTTCACACCAAGAGCCTATTCAGTTAGCAACTGTTCCAGAGCTTCTGCTTTTCACTTGGGTTTCCTACAAGCTTTCCCAAGCTGCATCATTCTCTCACTTGAGTTTGAGCTGTCTTCAGAGTGTGTTCAGGAACAGAGTGCAGCAGACTGTGTGTGTTTGGTGTCATACCCATCTGGTGGCTAGCTCAGACCAGATCACTTGGCTATTAGCCCCATGTCTCACCAGTTTGGTAATCACACTGATCAGCCACTGGACTAAACTTAGAGCTATGTGGCTGAGCTGTATCTGGCTAGTTCCTGAGCTTCACTTGATCCTAGAGCAATTCTGCCAGCATGGGGAGGCTACAACTCCACCCTCAAAATGAGGTGGAAACTTACTGTAGACAGCTGTAGTCTGAGAAGCCAGTTTCTCTGGGATGCCAAAATGTGTTTTAAGATTGTATTTTGATCTGAGCCATATATGTGTGCTGGCAAGCATCTAAAGCTCTAGACTGTTCTTCTAGAAAGTAAAGCTTACCATTCTTAGGTGGGGGCTGGAGACATTGGACAGCATTACCTACACCTGACAACTTGCAATGTAATGCATTGCACAAGGTATCAGAAATTATTTTGTAGCTGAGGCTCCTAGCTCCCTGAGCAGAGGTAATTCCTGCCTCTCAGGGCTGTCTGGGAAAGGCACCAACTGGATGGAAGCCTGCTTTTGGTGAAACTGCAGTAAGTAGCAGGCAGCCTATCTGCTCCTTCTGAGAAGGGAATGACGAGCTGTGCTTGAGCTCTTGGCTGGGTGCCAGCAGGAGGGAATATGTTGGTTAGAACAGCAACATAAATGTGTGGGGAGGAAGGAGGTGGAAAGCAGTTTTGAGATGCTGCTGGTAGAGCAGTAGCTAGAGTGTATCCTTCTGTGAGGCTCTTGGTATGGGCTTCACTTTGCTCTGTGGTGTATCAGTGAAGCCTGAAAGCACCTCTAAAACACATATGACTATATGGACTGTAGGAGCCTGATGCCCTGAAAAGCAGCCCGTTTACAGAGAGCAGTTCTTGTAAGTTGTCAACCCCAGTGCCAAGGTGCTTCTAATTTGTTGGTTTTAGGCACAAAGTTCAGTCTGCCCCCCCCTCTAAATGAGAGATTTTCCTATCTGGATCATTGAACCAGCTGGGGAAGCTGAGCTACTAGTAGGGCTGTCAAGAAGATTGAAGAGGGTCCTGTTCTGCTCGTGCAGTCCTTGTCAGTGCAAGGCTCAACTTGCTGTTGAAACTTTATGTTCTTCTGTGGCAGTCCTCAGTGCAAGGATGCTAGGCACTTGCTCTGCTCGTAAAGCACTCAAGTGGTATAAGAGAAAGGCTTTGTACCAGTCAAAATAAATCAAAGGCTGGCTTATCTTTCTTCATGAAAGTCATCTTGGCATCTCTTAAGCCAAGTTCATATGATTGCAACAGCCTCTGCTGATTGTCTTCTGGCTAACTTTTTCCCAGCTGAAAGGACAGGGCTTCTGCTGTACCTGTGGACTGTTTTCACCCTCAGGAGAATGCAGGTAAGAGCTGCTCAAGGTTAGTATCAGGCAGAGATTCACTTTTTAATTGCCCAGGCTGTCAGTTGCAGCTCTGCAATAGTAGGGACCTTGTTAGCAATGTCTGTGTGACTGGATAGTTGGAACCAAGCTGCTGTTATGGTATCAGTAAAACTTGTTTAGCTCCACCTTGAGCTCCTGCTGCAGTTAGAGATTGAGGCTTCCATACAGAGGTGGTCTGGACCACCTGGGTTCTCTGGAAGTGGGAACTGTGATCCTGGTCAACTAATGGCAATTGCAGACTGTCTACACTCTCTCAGGATGAGGCCTTGCATTTTCAGAAGAAATTTGTCTGCTTAAAGCCTCACTTAAACTTGGCTTGATAATCATGGCAGGGTACAGTGTGGCTGTGGGGCAAGTGAGATATGCCAGTGTGGTGTGCTCAATTCTGTTGAAACAGGATAATCATCCAGTAAGCATCATACTTTGGCTGCTGAAGGTCTAAGCAGGCTGAACATGCTAGGGAACTTGCTGCTTCAGGGAAGGAACTAGTTCAGTCTGAGCTGATCCTGAACCATTCTTCCAGCTTCAGTTTCCTTGAAATGCAGAACCATCAGAAGGGGAGAGTAAAAGTAGCTAGCTCTTCTAGCTGCATTTTGAGACACTTCCTGTGTTTCAGGAGCAAAGGTTCTTCCAGTGTTTGAGTGTGGCTGTTTTCTGATGAGTATTGTCACTGTGGTGAGCCCACTGCAGTGTGTGGTATCCCTTTAATGCAGCTCTACCCTTTTGGTTGGGTGTATTTGCTAAAGGTCCTGTGACATAGTGGAGAGGTGAATGCTTCACTTACTAGCCACAGCACCTGGCACAGACCTACGGTGCTTCAGGTTTATTCCTTTCTGTGGAAAACCTACTCGTGTTGCCTCCTGGGACAGGAGAGCAGAACTCAGTGTTCATAAGTGCTGCAGTGAGTTGAGCTCTTCGGAGTGCTCACTCACCTACCACTTTGCACCTTGTTGGTGTAGTGTTAAATATCAAGGCAAGGGACAAGACTGGCAGTGCAGGCCAACAGTCTTGCTTCAGCATTCAGCTGATTTCTGGCAGAAGCTGCAGACGGCAAGCTGGTAGATAGAGGAGCAGATAACTCCTGGTCTGATATCCCAGTAGTTCTAGCTTCTGCATAAATGTGCTTTGGTTTTTGTTTAGGATTGTGATTTGAACTGTTTAACAGCATGGTTGGAACAGTAATGACTGCTCCAGCAGCTTGTCAGCATGTTGAGAACTGGAACAGATAGGGAGCTGTTGTCTTCTGTGGAGGTGAGATTTCTGCCCCCGAGGCTAACTGCCTTCCTACTAAAACTGTCCGTGAGCAGCTTAACAGGGTGTTCCTACTTCAAGGCTTACATCTGTTAAAGGATAGGTAATCTAAGACATCTGGTGGGCCATCAACACCAGCTCCTACTGTTCTTTGCTTGTACGAACCTAATTAATATGAAAATGCCCACATTGTGCCTTGACACACAAACATCTCTAAGGAATCTGTAACCATCCATTTCTGGTTTGAGTTAAAGCAGCTGGCTTAATATAGCAGAAGGACAGTTGTAATGTACTCTGAAGCACAACAGAAGCCTAATTAGATTTGGCATAGGCTTTATTTGTTCTTGCATCTGAGCTGTAGCACTATGGAGCTTCGTAGGACACATTTTGACTCTTCCCTTCTGATCAGCTAAGCCAGTCAGATGCTAGGGGTTCTCCCATGCTGCTCCAGCAGGCCAGCCTTACAAAGGCCATAACAGTTCTGGGAGAGAGAGAGTGCGCTATACCAGGCTTAATCTTGACATTGTTAATGGCTTGTTTGCTTAGAGATAGGCATTAAAAAGTGAATGGGAAGACCCCCTTGCCTGTACTAGTGTAGTGGTTGTTGTTGTTCTGGTACCAGTTAAACCAGGAGGAATGATGGTAACTGATCTTCTGATGGCTCCTGAGCAGGGCTGGCTCGGTGTGTTGGTAGGGTATGTTCTGAGCAGTCATGCAGGTGACCTTGCTCCAAGAGACTTCACACAGAGTAAGGCAGAACTGATGTCTTGGATCAAATCTTAACAAACGGGTTTTTCTTCATGGTATCTCTGAAAAAGAAAGTTTGTTCAGAAATGCTCCTGGAACTGGATGTGAACCCAGTGAGCTTGCACACTGCCATCTTAAGGGCTGACCTGACTCTTACAGAATGCTGCTTTGGAGTAATTACACCAAGTGTCATAAAGCAAGACAGGCTGCATCCGTAGTGCACAACAGCCTTAGTGCTGAGTCAGTGATATCCAGGTCTATCACAGTTTTGATCAACTCAAGCAGAGCTTCCCCTTTGTCAGAGCATAGGGGAAGCCCTGCACAGCCCACATCTCAGCTCAGTAATTTAGTATTTCTTGCAGGTGTGACTGGAGAACTGCTTCTGAACAAACTGCTCCCTTTTGGTATTCAAACCTCGTTTGTCTGCACTCAAAGTGTGTTCTTGGTCTTCCTTAGTCAATTTTGTACTAGCAAGGTTCATTGGAAATGAGATCTGTGTAGCTTAGAGCACATATGTAGGTGCTATTTGGCAACAGTGAACCTACTCAGTGCTATGTAATGTGAGAAACAGCCTGTGACCTCATGGAAGTAACTCCTTGGGCACTGAACCTGGCCCAGGTTGGTTGGTTGCACCTTGTTCTCCTGACACAGCAAATGGCATCCTGTAATCAGGGTCAGCTGAGCTATTTGAGTTTACTTGAACTGCAATGTGAGGAAGCATCTTTTGCAGTGAAGATGTTGTATGTGCTGTTGGCTTAGTTTGGAGTCACCAAAATGCTTTGCATGGCATTGAGGACTGTAGTAAGACTGCTTCTATGGGATCTTCATGGAGCACTAGTGTCTAGCACTTCTGCTAACTCAGCTTGTTAAAAACACCATGTCTGGAAGCAAACATTGGAGGAGATGTAGTATCCTGTCCTGGGAGTAATTTGATCCTTTGGGTCAATCTGTTGAGACTAAGGTCTCACTAGGACCAGTCAGACATCTGCTTAGCAGGAATAGCTGCTTTAAAACTGGAGCTACTTTGGAGACCTGCTGAGTTACACAGAACATGGTAAGGAGAAAAGCAGGCAAAGGTGGTGCTCTAGAGAGCAACTCGATGCTACTTAGAGGGGTTTCCTTCTATAGGAATGCTTCAGCAGATCAAACACTTCTGTTTCCTTCAAAACATGGAGATATGGTCTCTTCTCCAAAGGCGGCATCTCCTCTCATACTAAACAAGGAATGTTGGTCTGTTTATAGCTGTAATGGGAAGGTTAAGAGGACTCTGCCTGCCAACTGACTGAGCCTCTGAATAACGTTGATCAAGCCTGGTGGAAGAGGGTGGGAAACTCTGGGCAGTGTCCACTGCTAACCCCTCCCAGAACTGGAGTTCCTCATGGTGTCATGGCCCAAACCAAATACCAAGCTGAGGCAGCTCCTTCAGTGCTGTGGCTTATGTCTGTTGCATCACCTGGGCTGGAAGCTGAGTGTCTCACCTGACTGGTGTTCATGAAGCAGTAATAGCCCTTTATGCTGATGGGTAGCCTGTCAACTATGACAAGAAGGCAGTGTCAACTCTGACTTCCTTTGCATGTCTGCAGGTGGCTGCTCAGCTGGGCTTTTTCCAAGATAATGAGACTTGACAGAGCAGTTTCCCCCTCCCTTCCTAGTGGGACTTCAGACTGTTGAATTTGGGTGGTAAACATCCAGAGAGATTTAGTGTTGTAATTAAGAGTTCTGCAAATCCTTCCTTGAGCATGAGAATGCCAGCTTGTCCAAAGCTACTTCAGCCAGTGACAAGTGATACTGAAAACAGAGAGGAAAATAGAAGCAGTATGTGCTGGGTTCTGGCAGTTGCTACAGGATGAGTTGTTTTCCTGTCTTGAGGAAAACAGGTGACTCACACTGGACCTGAACCTATGCAGATGTTTTCCATGACAGTTCAGTGTACACAGCTGCCTAAGCTGTTTCAAAGCTCTGATAGCTTCTTGCTTCATCTGGGCTGATTGTGCTACAGAAGTCTCTGGCTTGTAGCACATGTGCTACATGCTTTGAAAACACAGGAGGTGCAGTTGGCTTGAAGGAACTTATGTGGTCTCTTGTCCCCATGGCTAGAGAGGAGACAAACTAGAATATGGATCTTGGCAAGAGCAGAAGCAGAACTGAATGCTGATGATGTTAACAATTTTTATCTGTCTGTATCTTGGACAATTGAGCAATGCAGTCCAGCATAGACAGCCTTGGAAAGGAGAGTTGTTTACACTTGAAGAAAGTGCCCTGTGCAGGCTCACTGGCATCTGTTAACACCCATCTAAGGCAGGCATCAGCTCTGTGGGTGGCCTGATACTGCTCTTCACTCAACAGCCTTGGGTTATCTTCTTAACTGTTTCCCCTCTGGATATATCACTAGATATGAGGTGGGTGCAGTCCAGCAAGGTGTAGCAGTGAGTCCACCACAGTATGGTGGCTTTAGGAGTTTCTTCAGCTTCTGCAACATCCAGTGATGGCAGAGTCTGAAAGACTTGTGCCTCAACGCTCAGAGCTTGAGGTGATGAAGACCTTTTGCAGTTGGACTCTGCGTCTAGTAAGAGGCCCTTGTAGCTTGGGCGTGTCACCTGCTGTAGTGGTGGAATGAAGCATGTTGCATTATCCTGTAGCTTATGCTGTTGCATATCTCTAGAAACACAGGACTGAACTGCTTGGAAGACACATCAATGTTGTAGAATCGAAGGCCTCCCTTAGCTGTGAAATCAGGAGTTGCCCCAAAGAGGAGTAGTGTGGTGCGATGAAATGTACCGGGATAGGAATTTTAGGGTAATACATGAAACCTGTTTTCAAGGGTCTTTTGAATGCAAGTAGCACATCTATAACTATCTTCCAGCTTCTTGCTGTACAGAACCTGTGGAGCTCCTCAGGGAAAGACAAGGTGTCCTTGTGTTGTAGACTAAGTCAGTACTGAACCAGAACCTGATCTGATCTACTCTGAGCACCCAAGAATGCTTCCCTCGAGGTGGGGAGAGGGGCCTCACAGTAGGAAGGGCATGCATGTTCAGCTGCTAATAGCAAGACTTGGGACTTGCTGTCACTGTGCTAAAGCACATCCAGAAGTGTATTCATGGCTGCTGCAGCTGATGACCTTCTAGCCTCTTCACTAATTGGAGGGAGACCTGAGAGCACATAAGATTATATGGATCTCTGGAGCTCAGCTCTTGCTAATTGGGTGGATCATTAGTGGCCCATTTAGAGATACCTGCCTGCAAGGTGGACTAGTGTCCTGGCAGGATGCAACAGAACAAACAACTCATCTAACAGAGCAATAAGCTGAGTGTTGTGAGATTTGTCACTATAGCCTTACTTGTCCCTGTGCTGAAGGTGAGGTGGCAGCAGTTAGCTTCATATGCTCTCAGCAAAGCCACAGAGTCTGTTTGCTGTGTAACTCAGCTGTTCAGCTGGCCTGTGTGGCTGTATTGTGACCAGTTCAACCACAGCATATCCTTGGGACTCAACATTTTCACTAGGAAAAGCTGTTACTTTCCAAGCTGAACCCGATTGAGGAAGCCCTGTGTTTTCCTTGTTTTAATACTTTGAAGCTACTGAACAGCATGAAAATGCTTGTGTGATGTTAGACACATCTCTGCTTACATCTTAGTGCCATGCATAAGAACTCAGCTGTCAGGAGCTGATCTACTGCACTCCATCTGGTGAGGCTGAGAGATAGCCTAGGCTGGTGTACCCACACAGAGACAGGATCCATAAGGGACTTGGTACAGTAAAGGACAAGTGCCTGACTCATCTACCTGTTGATATCAAGTTGCCACTAGTGGTATGACATTGCCTTGCCTGTGAACTGAGCAAACACCTGGTTAGTGCTCAAGCGTAGCTTCAAATTGGAGGAATCTGGTTTCAGGAGTGCTGTGCCCTGCCCCTCACTAGTTCCTTGCTGAGAGTCAGGTTTCTCAGCCTCCACACTTGCTTTCTGCCTGAGGAATGACATGCTAATAGTGTCTGATGGGATTGTTCTTCCTTTCTAGTGTAAAAGATGACTTCTAGGAAGAAAGTGTTGCTGAAAGTCATCATCCTTGGAGACTCTGGGTAAGTGGAGAAGCCTTTAAGCTGCCAATCTGCATCTGCCTGGAGCAGTACTCTTGACTAGTGGGAGCCTGGATATACTCTAAGAAACCATCAGTGTCTGGAAGAGAGATCTTTACAGTCCCAGGTAGCTGTGCTGCCTTAGAGCTTTAAGAATTCTTCACCACCTGTTGTCCTTAATGTGTTCTCTGTTTAATGCAGTCCTGTCACAATAGTAAACAGGGGGGATGTGCTGGGCAGACCACTCCAGGAGCAAACTGGATAGCCTTTCAGCAAGCAGGATGTGTGGTGTTAAAGTGAACATTTGAATAATAAAAAACTAAAATCAATATTTTACAGTCTTAGGTGACTTCTTAACACTCTGCCTCTGTCAGAGACATGGTTTATACTGAGCCATCTGCTTAACTTCTGACTCCTCTAGCTAGAACCTGCCCCTTTCAGTGAAAAACTTTGCTCTGTGCTGTTGAGGAAGGAGTTTGCTGGCTGTTACAGGTTCCTTACTATGCAGGCTGTAACCTGGATCCCATGACACAAGGCTTACTTATACCCCAAGTGCCCAGTAAGCTGTTGGTCAGGGAGTATTTCTCAGCCACGGAGCACATGTGAGCCTCTGAGCTGGTGCTCTGGGGAGGATCTCCATCTCTAGGTGCCTAGCAGAGTGTCTGCATCTGTTGCAAGCTGAGATTGTCTCTTCTTCCACCAGCACCTCCTGCAGAAGTTGGTTTCTGGTGGGCTTCTCTGGGGCATTTCCTCTCTTTCCACAATTGCCCTCATGATCATAATGTGATACATCCTCCTTACTAGGGATCAGCTTACTCATGGGGAAGCGGTTTCTCAAGACACTAATCCTCCATGTGCTTTGGTAGCTAATGCTCTTACTCAGCATGTTGCTTCAGCATCTACTGCTGTAAAAGCCCCTTCTTGGAGGCGTGGGGGCGTTCTCCCAGGTTGAGCAGCCAGGAGACTGTGGAGAAAGAGGACACTGTAGCGTTTGTTCAGGGTGGTCAACACAAGCACTGCTGTAGAAACAGCCTACCTAGTCTCTTCCTGTCTTTCTGTACAGGGTAGGAAAGACATCGCTCATGAACCAGTATGTGAACAAGAAATTCAGTAACCAGTACAAGGCTACGATAGGCGCAGACTTCCTGACAAAAGAGGTTATGGTGGATGACAGGCTAGTGACAATGCAGGTAAGGAGTCATTCTGCTCCCTGCTGCGAGGGCTGCCTGGCTGCCAGCACCACACTCCTGTGGCCATGGTGTGGTCCAGAGCAGCACAAGGGTTAGTGCTCTGCATGTGAATCTCATTTGCACTGAACTGCTCTTGCCCATAAGTGCTGTTGGGCTTCTCTACAAACCTGAGTGGGCTGAACAAGTGAGGCCAAAGATCAGCTTGGGCTCAGTTAAGTGCAGCTTTGACAGGCCCAGTTTGAAGAAAAAGGCGGGGGGGCGGAATTCCCACAAACAACAGAAAAAAACCAAACCACTACACCAGCATCTGGTACTGTCAGTAAACTAGATCTTAGATGCACATTTCCCTAGTGTTCAGGATCTGGAAAAGGCTGGGAGATGACTTCTTGATCAGCTCAGCTACTTGTGCTGCCCTGAGTCCTATATAGTGTTAACCTGCCAGTCTGCTTAGGTCTGCAGTGTCTGAAGCTTTCCTCTCTTTGTGGCGAGACTGACTGCAAGGCAGTAAAGGCCTTGTTGCAGCCATCAGAGGAGTGTTGGAAAGGTGCTGGTGCCCAAGTGTAACCAAGCACTGCAGGCAGGTCACCTGCTGACCCTAATACTGAAGTCCTGCTTGCACAGAACAGGGAGATATCCCTTGCTTATGCTGGACACAAAGGGTCAACTATCTTTAGAGTGTCTGGCTCTTGTGCCTACAGAAATTCCCAAGCCTTCAGGTGCTTCTGTCTGGGTTGCTGATGGTTGTAGGTGCCTAGTGGGGAGTTTTTAAATGAATGCCCTAGTTGTGGACTGTTGGAGTAGAGCTGACTTAACTGCCCTGTCTTTTGCACCAGATATGGGATACAGCAGGACAAGAACGATTTCAATCTCTGGGAGTTGCCTTCTACAGGGGAGCAGACTGCTGTGTGCTTGTGTTTGATGTCACGGCCCCCAACACATTCAAAACCCTAGACAGCTGGAGGGACGAATTCCTCATTCAGGCCAGTCCAAGGGATCCTGAGAACTTTCCTTTTGTTGTGCTGGGAAACAAGATTGACCTAGAAAACAGACAAGTGAGTACTGGGATTTGCCTGCTCTTGGGAAATTGTTGGAGTGGGAAACCTTGTAAGAACAGGGGAGGGTTATCTGAGAAACAGGAGTGGGAGGTGCCTGAATGTGGCTCAGCTGTTCTGTGCCAGTGCCACTGGGGAAGAGTTTCTCCTGCCCCTGTTCACAGCATGCTCCTGCCCACTGGTGGAAAGATTGCAGCAGCTTCCCAGGTTAGATGCAAGGAGAGGAGCTGATTCTCCTCCCTCAGAGTTGCTGGAAAACTCCTATGAGAGCAAGCCCTTGCTCTGTGGTGCCTGAGCAGTCTGTGCCCTGTGGTTTCATCTTCCTCAGACATGGTCCTCCTTGCCTTGGGGGTGAGTGTATCCAGTTGTGGGCAGCGGTCTCCTGTGCTATGTGTTAAGGCTGTAGGTTTGAGGTTAGAACTGTCTTGGCTCAGGTTGGATATGAGGGGTGTCTGACCTTGTCCTGAGAATAAAGTCACCTTTCTGCATAGCTGAGGGTGGTGCTTTCTGTCCACCCAGGTCACCACAAAACGAGCACAAGCCTGGTGCTACAGTAAAAACAACATCCCCTACTTTGAAACCAGTGCCAAGGAGGCCATTAATGTGGAACAAGCTTTCCAGACGATTGCACGAAATGCACTTAAACAGGTAGGGCTTGGACCAGTGGGTGACTGCTGCTGGGCCTGCCTGCTGAACTCTGCTCCTCTGGGCAGCTTTGGGCTCTCCAACAGCTTTCACTAGCTGAGAATGGCTCCTTGCATGCTAGGAGCTGTCTGTAGAGCCATGGCACTAACTCATCCCTTCTCTCCCACCAGGAAACCGAAGTGGAGCTTTACAATGAATTCCCTGAACCCATCAAACTAGACAAGAATGACCGAGTGAAGGCTTCTGCGGAGAGCTGCAGCTGCTGAGGGGAGAGGGAGGGGTTGAGCACAGTCCTTCACAAATAAATATCACACTTAGGCCTTCAAACACACAGCCCCTCTTCTGTGTTTAAAACGAAATTTAAAAGAAACTTCCATCTCCAGCTGCCAAAACCCACCCATCTCTCATGAGCAACTGAGAGTCCTGCACCTCAGAGCTCACATCCCTGCACCATCCACATCACACTTTTCATGGTAACAGACCTTTCTCTTAGTTCAAAAATGGAAAGTCTTATGTATGTTTGGAACTGAATCTAATTCTGGGTGTCCAATGGAGAGAAACTGTTTACAGGTGATCTGTGTAACAAGTTACATACATTTTTAACTGTCTCGTGTTTTTTCCCCGTGAAGGCTGCAACTGGAAAGGCTGATTACCCATAGTTCATTGCAAGCTCAGCACTCAGTCCAACTAGGTTGAGTTTTGTATGTATCTCTGTTAATGCTTGTTACTTTTAACTAATCAGATCTTTTTACAGTATCCATGTATTACGTAATGCTTCTTTAGGAAAAATCTTATAGTACATGTTAATATATGCAACCAATTAAAAATGTATAAATTAGTGTAAAGTTCCTGAATTACATGTTTGAGTACTGAAACACAGATTGTGTAGAAAGTGAGGAGGACACTTGTGGACTGCAGCGTGCTAGCAGCACAGAGTCCAGATAGAGGCAGTGTTCTGTACAGTAGAGATGAACTGTGTAAGCCTTCTTGTTTTGAGGCCAAAAATGGCTTCATCTTCTGGAAAATCTGTCTGGCTTCCTTGTATCTAAATTCTCAGATTTGCATAACAGCATTGATATGCACACTGGATTATGGGATTTAAAATTAAATACAGCTATGAAAAGACCTCGTTTGTTCACCTCCCCTACTGCTTAACTCCTAACATCCTGGAGCGAGTGTGAGAAGGAGCCAGAGCTGAGGTGTCGTGGTGGCATTTTTGTACTGTGGAAGGAGCTTCTCTCCTACCTGGGTTTGTGGTAGCTGTTTCTCATTGAATGACCTGGACTATGAATCTTCCTTTTCTTCCTACTGACTGCTAATCTGGAATTTTGGTATGAAAAAACCTGGCAATCTGGTCCCTTTCCTCTCTTTCTTCCTGGTATTTGTTCTTGCGTTTGTAGCTTGCTTAAATGGAGCCCTTCTACCTGTTTTTCCAGAGGTCTACATTCTAGTACGTAGGCTGAGCTCTTATGTAAAGAGACAAACATGATGCCAATAAACTTAACAAGAACAAACCTTGTTTACTCCTGTTTCTGACTCTCTTTTTTTCCTTCACTAACACGCTTGCTTTCCTCTGTCTATTCACCATTTTGGCAAGCCAGTATCTGGCTAAGTGAAGAATGTTTGTGCTTCCTCCTTACTATAAAGTTTGTGCCTTTCAGCCTGGTTTTCAAGGGTAGATTGAGCAGGCTTACCTGAAACTGCACTACCCCTCTGCTTCTCTTGAATCTGATTGCAGTGGCAGGAATGGTGCTGGATCTGATTGATTGTCTACGAGCATAGTCCTTTAGCCCTTTCCTAGACACACAAAAGCCTTTCTGGAAGGGTGCAGAGGAAGGCAGTGCTGTTAAAGCACTTGCTGCCCTCCTCTGGGAGGGGTTGGAGGGAAGAGCAGACTTGGTCCTTTCCAGCTCACTACTTAAGTGCTTCAGCTGGAGAAGCAAGACTGGCCTAAGATACTTCAGAATGAGTTAAGGACCTTTCTAGGCTAGGCCACAGTCAAGATTAAGCCTTTAATTTCTAGATGCTGGGCATAACCCTCTTGCACTTGGCAAGACTGAGCTCACTACTACTCTGCCTACAGGAAGAGGGAAAACAAAGTCTGGAAGAAACAAGGCCAGTTATTTCAAGAGCCTTTTACCCTCTTTGTGCTCTCTGTTTTATGGCTTTGTCCTATCATGCTGTTCTCTCACTTGACTGGGCTTTTGCTGTCCACATCAATTTCAAATAACTACTCTTGCATCTTCTTGAAAGGCTCAGACCTTCTGTTCATCCCTATTTAAAGCACCATTCTGCACTTGTTTTCTGTGGATGCAGTTCTAGTGTGGAGGAAGACAAGCTGGAGGAGTGGAGAGCAATAACTATCAAGTGATGTTTTGGGGAAAAAAGGGATGCTCTTAACCGCACTCAACTGCTGCTTTGGTCTGGGGTGCTGCAGCTGAGGGTGGAAGGGCTGGGTGGTGTAGCTGTGGACGAGTGCTGAAGAAACTTATTTGGTGGCAGAAAATTAAATGAACTGGCAGTGACATGGCAAAGGGAGAGTGTGGCTCCTTGCCACGGGATGTTATGGGTGCTAAAAAGGAGGGGAAGATTCCATTTACTGCTTACAAATCAATGTTTTTTGCAAGTGGGAATATGAGATATATATATATATACACACACACAAGTGTGGAAAAAACAGTGGAGGGGGCAAGCAATGAGGGAATATTACCCTGCTGTTGAACTTGGGGCTGATGGTGTCAGATGGGGGCTTGTGTTCCTTCAAGATTTACTCTATCATCACTGTGATCTGAAGAAGCTGGCTGGACCAATCGTCCCTGCAGGGTGTGAGGGTGCTTAAACCCATCATTCAAACCCACTCCTAGCATTGATGAGGCCTCGTGGCTTCTACTTCTTTGATAACAGTTTTGCTCGATGAGTCGCCAGTGCAGTTGCTGGCTGCTAGGCAAACCACGGAGGAAAGCTGGCCCTGAAAGAGGCTGAGGAGGCATTCAGCCAATGCACTGAGAGCCCAGCTGGAGGACTGGCTTTGCTCTTTGCTCAGGGCTTGGCCAGGCAAGAGGGAGAGACACAAAGGAGCCTGGCTGGTGCAAGGTGAGGGAGTTGCTTGTTAGTCCACACCAAGTATACTAGGCAATGTCTACAACCAGTGCCCCACATTTGCAAAGTGGTGTGATCCTGGCCCCTGGCAGGGGCTAAAGCCATGCAAAGGTGCAGCAGGGCTGCCACGTGTGGGGCTTCACAGCTGCAGCTGTTCCTTCTGAGGGTTGGAGCCGTTTGTGAAAGCAGCTGTGTTTGTGAGATGCTGGTGCACATGTGAAAGCTGGGGAATCACACAACCATGCCTGTACTGAGGGAGCAGCAGCAAATAGCAAAGGCCATCGCTGGTGCAGGGAAAGCAGCATGGAGGTGCCAAGCTATATAGTTGGGGGCAGGAGGGCTCAGTGCATGCTTTGGCAGCAGCACCGAAGTGGGCTTTGGGGCTGGAGGTGTCCTGCATTGCAACCTGCTCTGACCCCACAGCAGGAGCCCTCCTGCCAGCCCAGCACCTGCTGCTGCAGCCACTGCTGGCAGACGGGGTACCACCTGCACATCTGGAGCCTCAAAAGGCTGCTGCTGCCACCAACCCCCACTGCCACCCCCCCTCCCAAGCGCCCAGGTGTGTGGCCAGGGCTCCAATACCCAGATGCATACAGATAACCTGCCTGGCACTCACTCTGGGGTGCTGGGAGAGAAATATGAGCTACGAGCACAAAAATATGTTCAGGATTCTAGAGGCACATAGAAATATTTTAGGGTGGGGTTGTGATGTGATTGACAAAACCAAACATCTACACAAGCAGTGATGTCCATATGTATAAATTTATCAGGACACAGCTTTTGTGAGCTACAGTGCAAGGCAGCACAGGACCACAAACCAGAGTGTGGACACAGCATATGTGTCTGTGCTGCTATATTATATTTACACAGACAGCCCCAGGCTTAGAGGCAGAGCACAAACGAGTTCAGTTATAGGTTTCCACTTGAGACACACATGGTTGCAGGCTTACCAGTGTGCACACACACGTGCACCATAAACTATTCATTTCTTCATGCACACATACACTCAGGAGAAGAGAAGACTTTATCTCATACATGTATTGTTGATATATAAAAACATGTAAATATGAACATACAGATATAGACACAGGCAAACGTGTCTGTGTCATCTATCAACCTGATATGTAGACCGTGTTGATCACACACAGACACATCTTACATTGTTTTATACTTATATGCTTGCATTTGTGTGTGTGCATGTGTGGATTCTAGCTGGCTGTCTACACACAGAGACTTTTTTTTTTTTTAAACATTCCTACACCTATGTGGTTTGTTTATATTTTTTATATATTATTCATACATTTATAGATTGTGTTACACATACATAACCTAGTCATGTGCACACAGTTGCATGTACCTGTGTGTGTGTGTGTGTGAAGTTCAAGTATTTTTATATTTCTTTGCCAAAGAGGGGCAGAGAGGGAGGTGAGGAGAGAAAATGAAAGAAAATACACATAAATAAATTAATCAGATGTAAAGGTGGGCATGGAGATATCTGTGTGTCAGTTTTGACAAGGGAATGCCTGAATCCCTCGCACTCTCTCTCCATACACACACATATGTAAACAGAGAACACGTATATGTGTGTGTGTGTATATCTTACAATTAGTATACACACATAAATGGGTATTATATATGGGAGTGGAAAAGAGTGTGAGAGATCACAGCGAGGGGGAGTGGTGTGAATGGGCCCTTTTTCCCCCATTCTCTGCGTCTGTCTTTTTCTCTCTCGTGGGAGTAGGAGGGGAAGAGAGAAAGGATGGTAGAAAATACAGTTATAGCCTCCCTTCCCCCAATCAGTCACACATGCAAGGCAACAAATGAAGTGTGTGTGTCAGGAGATACAGAGACTGTGCTGTGTATGTGCTTTCCTATATGTGTAGATGTCTGTGTGTGTCTGTACATCTCCTTGTGTGCAGCAAGAGGAAGAGCATGTGTGTGAGCAGCTCTTGCTCACATTCTGTCATATATGTGTTGTCATATGTGGTGTTGTGTGCCTCTAAGTACAGAGGTGAGAACCTGAACATCTCTAATAATGTATGTTGTAATATATAAAGTTACATAGTCATATACATGAATATACAGAGCAAGAGAGAGTATTGTGTGACCAAGAGCTCTCTCGGTGACTATACATATGCAAGGACTGAGGTGAGTGAGAAGGTCACTCTCCCCTCCATATAATGAGTATGTATGNTGCTGGGTACAGGAGCAGAATAACCTCCCTTGCCCTCCTGGCCACACTGTTCCTGATACAGACCAGGATGCCATTGGCTCTCCTGGGCACACTGCTGCTCATGTACATGTGGCCAAAGTGTAGAACCTTGCACTTAGCCTTGTTAAGTCTCATCCCATTGGCCTCTGCCCACCCAGGGCAGCTTGTCCAGGTCCCTCTGCAGGGGCCTTCTACCCTCCAACAGATCGACGCCTGGTCTTAACTTGATGACGATGGACATCTTCGTGTGTGTGTGTGTGTGTGTGTGTGTGTGTGTGTGTGTGTGTGTGTGTGTCTGTGTCTGTGTCTGTACAGATATCTATCCCTTTCTAAGTGTGTGTGTCTACACATATCTATAAACATATATTTATACACGAACATATATCTATACACACATATATATGTAGTGAGAAAATTATGTGTAAGCAGCTTGCATGCTGTTGCAATGTGTATATATATGTGTGTGTACGTGAACAGTGCTTTCTTTAACTACACACATATAATCTAAAAATCATTTTGTGTGTGAACAGTCTCTATGTATGTATGTATATAAGCATCTATATGGGCATACCTATAATAAGAATGAATATTATGCATGTGAGCACAGCTATGTGACTGTAAAAAACTCTCTCTCTGCATATATATGTACATGTATGCACATACAAAGACTGAGAGAGGAGGGGTGTGTAGGTGTGTGCAGACTGTGAATAGGGCTCTCAAAGTACAAATGCCTGTATGTGTGTGTATGTATATACATACATATAAAGAGCATGATGTCTGTATGCATGTGGACAGTCTCTGCACATGCATACACATATATATGCATATATATATGTGTGTCTATATATGTGCATATACATGTGTGTGTATATGTGTCTGTATATACAGCAAGAAGAGTTTGTGTGACAACAGTATATGTATATATAAATGGGGGACACACATAAAGAGACAGATCTTTCTTACCTCTCCCCCTCCAATATCTAAGTATATATGTGTATAGCAAGAGAGAACTGTGTGAGTGAACAGCTGTCTCTCTATATACGTCTATAAATACGTGTGTGTGTATGTTATATATAAGAAGGGCATTGTGATAGCAGTTCTCTAAATGTATGTAGGGATGTAAGTGTGTCTGTGAGAGAACTGCAGCCTCTGTGGAGCATATAGAGCAAGAGAGAGGAGTGTCATATGTATGTGTACAGATGGAGAGAGAATAGTGTGGGTTCTGAGTAAATGATACATGTTCTCTCTAATTCTGTGTGTTATGTATAAAGAACTGTGTATGTGAACAACTTCTGTATATTCATATACATAGCAAGAGAGAGTAGTGTGTGTGAGAATGGCTCTTGCTATCCCTGCTTATGCTTAAGCACATAGAGGGAATATATTGAGTGATATATGCACATATATTTAATGCACCTTAGAGATTATACGTGATGGGGGGTGGGGGTGTGTTTGCATGCATGAATTGTTGTCACTTGTTTTGTTAGATATCTATGTGTCTAAATATACAGATACAGCAAGGGAGAAATGTGTGTGACCTCTCTCTTAATGTGTATATATTTATGTGGAGAGAGCATGGTGTCCATGCACTGATGTGTGACCAGTTCTCATCTGATGATGAGGATATACATTTTCTATATATTTTTTTTCTTTTTTTCCTGTAGAATATATATATAATTTTCTGTAGAGAGCCAAGTGTGTGTCTTTGTGTGTGACAAGTGTCCACTCTCACTGGAGAGATGTTACGTGCATATTGAGAAAGTGTGCCTGTCTGAAAGAGCAGATCTCTTCCCTCATACCAGTACCTATGTGCATATACATGTGTGTGGTAAGAGACTACTATCTGTGTTTGAACAGCTCTCTCCACCATTATGTATGTCCGTATAAACACCATGACAGAGAAGTCTCTGTGTGTGACCACCACTCACTCTATAGATGTATACATATAGGTATATGTATATATAATCATAGAATGCAGCAGGTTAGAAGGAACTCTCAAAGGTCATCTTGTCCATCCTCCCTGCAGTGAGCAGGGACATTCCCATCTGGATAGGTTGTTCAGGGTCCCATCAAAGTTGACATTGAATGTATCCGGGAATGAGGCCTGAACCACTTCTCTGAGCAAGCTGTTCCAGTATTTCGCTAATCCTGCTGTGAAGAACTTCCTCCTAATGTTCAGCCTAAATCTACCCTGCTCTAGCTTAAGACTATTGCCCCTCACACTATCACTACATGCCCTTCAAAACAGTCCCTTCCCAGCCTTACTGTAGGTCCCCTTCAGATATTAAAATGCTGCTATAAGGCCTTCCTGGAGCCTTCTCTTCTCCAGGTTGATACCACTCATGAGAGAAGAGTGTATGCATATATTTAAATAGAGTGAGGAGTTTGTGTGTGTGTATCTATGCACATACCTATATATTTATATATAACAATAGAGAATTGGGTGTAAACATCTCTGTCTCTTCCTGAGTATACAGGTAGGTAGCAAATTACAAGTATACAGTATATTTGTATATGTGCAGTATATTTGTATATATACAGCAAGAGAAAGGAGTATTGTGTGCATGAGAACAGCTCAGTGTATAGAGATATATGAGAACAGCTCAGTGTATCGAGATAGATGTATACATATAGCGAAAGAAAAGGGGGGGGGTGAGCAGTGTGCTAACTACACATGCATCTAGAGAGAACTGTGTGAAGTTTCTCTGTATATATGTAAGTATAAATGTACATGTACACATCTCTATAGCGACAGTATTGTGTGAGAGGAAAAAAAAAACCCTTGCTCACTCTGTGCACACCAGAGATTATACATGTGTATGGAGCAGGGAGAAAATGATAGAAGACGTGTGTGAGAGAGAGAGAGAATAATGCTGCCTCTTTTTCTTAATTATATATGCGTGTATATATATATATATCTACACAGAGACAGCAAGAGAGAAGAATGTGTAAGCAGCTCTCACTGTGTCTGCATATATGTATGTATACAGTGAATGAGAATACAATGTTTATATTTTGTGTGTGAACAGATAAGTGTAAGATGTATGTATGCAGTTCTGTGTATCAAGGGCGGTGGGAGTGTGTTGGAACAGGTTGCCCAGGGAAGTGGTGGAGTCACCATCCCTGGAGGTATTTAAAAGGGACGTGGTTTAGCGATAGTGACTTAGCAGTAGTGGTGGGATTGCAACCTCTATGTGAGCAGTTTGACTTGGCAATCTCAAAGGGCTCTTGCAGCCTCAACAGTTCTGTGATTATATATATGTGCATATAGGGAGAGGTCAAGAGAGAAAAAGAAACTGTGTGACTGTGAGAGCATAGGTTTCTTACACCCATATCAGTCTGTATACATACATTATGCATACATGTGCGTGTATGTGTAGTGAGACTGCTGCTTATGTGTTTGAACAGCATGTTCTCTTTCTCTCCTCTCCCATTCATATATATGCCTCTATATATATATGATTATATAGGCATATACAGTGACAGAACTGTAAGCCTCTTGCATTCTCAGTTTATGCTATATATGCATATAACATACTGAGACAGAAGTGTGAGAAGTGTGTTGATGTATTTCCAAAAAGATACATGCATACGTGCGTGCACATATATATGTATGCAAAGAGTAATAGTGTGAGAATAGGTCACTCTCCATGTATGTGTACATACAGTGTGCGTGAGAGAAGGAGCAGCATGTATATGAGGACTCATATGTATGTGAGAGGGATGCATGTGAACAACTCTTTGTATCTTAAGTATAGATGTAGATCTAGCGAGAGAACGCGTGCATGTCTTGGGGCTATTTTCTGCCATTCTCCGTGTCTCTCTGGAAAGCACAAGCAGAGACACAGGCAGCCTCTCCCCATATATGTGACTCCAGTATATCCCTCACACATCAACCTCTGTGTGCTGTTTCCTGCCCTCTCTCGGGAGCGGGGGGAAAGGAGCCTTTGCCTGCACACGCCAGGTGTGCTGTGGGGAGTCTGTGTGTAAATCCCCTTGCTCGCCGCACGCGCTCACAACCACACAGATAAGTGGGAGCTCACTGCACCTCACCCTCTCCATGGGGATTTTATTGAAATTAGTCTGTACAAATATTTTAAATATATATACCTAGATGCTTATGTACAAGTGTGAACTTTTTTTTTTCACGTTTCCACATATCTATTACAATAACTATGCTGTACCACATATATATAATGCACATATGACATGCACCATAACACACAGTCGGCTTGTCAGTTTCTATTCGGTTGTAGCATTAGAGTTACACACTTGTGTATTCGCATGTTCCACACACCCACACAGATCTATACATTACACATCCGACCCCCCCTCACCCCGCCCCGTGGCAGCTGTGCAGGCAGGCAGTGGGTGCTGCGTCCCGGGTGCGGGTGGCCGATACTGGCCATCCTGGGACCGAGAGGCTCCCCCTGGGAGGTCCTAGGGCCGCAGTTCCCTCCGGCACACCCAGCCCCCTCTCCAGTCGCCAGGCCGACGGCCAGCTCCGGCCCGAGCCCTCCGCGGCTCCCAGAGACCGGACGCAACTCAGCACAGGGGTGCCGAGGCATGGCTGCTACGGGGCCGCAGAACTACTGTAGGGAGGTTCTCTCCTGGTGGGGGGGATAGGGGGTGGGACGGGCCACCCTCCTGAGGGTATGTGTGTGTGACGCGACCACGCAGAATTCGGCCCCAGTCAGGACAGTGCCCCTCCCGGCCAGGGACTCCCACCACCGCGGGCAGCAGCCGCCAGTCCCCTCCGGCGCGGGAGGTCCGGGCGAGGGAAATGGCGGAGAGGAGCCGGGGGATGGGGAGAGGAGGAGAAAGGGGAGGTGGCGGGGATGTGCGGGCTCAGCGCGGCGTGCGTGGGCTGGGGGCGGGGTGCGAGAGTGTGTGTGCGGGGCTGTGCATCTGCATGCGTGTGCATGGTGTGCATGTGTAGGGGGTGTGTACATGTGTGCACCCCCTGTGCCTGTGTCACCCAGCACACATTCCTAAGCTCCAGCAGCTACGCGTGTCCCGGCTGCGGGGTTACCCCCGCACACACGCTGCCCACGGCTCACCCACGGCGGGGGCACATGAATGCTACTCCCAGGTACGGGGGACAGAGAAGTCCTCCCTCTAGGCCCAGCCCCGAAGATCTGCAAGTCGGGGCGTCGTATACATTTCCATTGCGCACACACACACACACCTCGCAAAGCCTCGTTTCTCTGGTGGGATTTGTGGGGGTAGGTTACATTTTACAGGGGCTTCATGGCACCGCTGCTGTTCCCTCCCCCCAGCCCTTGCTGAGCTGCACCCTGCAGAGCGGCTGACACACATCCCACCACCCTAGGCCCCCCCACCCCGCGGCGCAGGGGGTTCACGGGGAACATTGATTCCCACAGCCCCTGCGCTGTGCGCTGAGTCTTCTCAGCGTCCCCCATCTCCAGCCCACCCATGCCCGCCGCGCTCTCCGTATTCTCCGCTGCGNTGGCTGCCCCCGTCACCGGGGCGGGGACCCCCGGCCTCGAAGCGGCATCTCCGCGCTGCTACCGACGACCGCGGGAGGGCGTCGCCTGTGTTAGTTCCCTCCGGAGAACCCCAGTCCAGCGTCGCCACCGCCGCCCCCCGCCGCCCGCCGCCTCCCCTCCCCTGCGGTGGCCCCTCTTGGGCAGCGGATGGCGGCGGCGGCGATGCGCGAGGGGGCCGCCGCTGGGCATCAGCCGCCGCCGTGCCGGGCGCCCCCCTCCTCACTGCTGCTGCCGCGTCAGGCGCGTCCCCGAAATCGCGGCGGGGGGCGGCGGATGGGGCGCGACGAGGGGCGGGGGGGTGACGGCGGGCTAGGGGCCGGTGGGGTGCGGGGGGCCGAGCGGGCGCAACCGCGCGGGGGGGGCCAGCGGCGGCGCGGGAGCCCCGCGAATGGGCCCAAAGAAGCACAAGTTGGAGCTGGCGGCGGACCAGGCTGTTGTTGTTCTCAACGTGGTCCGCCCCGCGCCCATATAAGGGGCGGTGTCGGCGCCCGCCCCACCAGAGCGCGGCGGCGGCAGCGCGGAGCCGAGCGGACAGAAGCTTTAGAGCAGTGCGCCCCGCCGGGCCTCAGCCACGCCGCGGCTGCCCCTACCCGCCCCCACCTCCTTCCTTTCGCACTCACGCCCTCGGCACCATGTCGGTAGAGCTAGAAGAAGCAGATTTGCCCCTGACCGAAGCGGAGGAGGTGCCTCTTGCGCCGGAGAAGAAAGCGGCCGCTAAGAAAGCGAAAGGCGGCGGCTCTTCGTTGTCGCCGTCGAAGAAGAAGAAGAACAACAAAAAGAAAAACCAACCGGGTAAATACAGCCAGCTGGTGGTGGAGACGATCCGAAAACTGGGGGAGCGCAATGGCTCATCGCTGGCCAAGATCTACAACGAGGCCAAGAAGGTGGCCTGGTTCGACCAGCAGAACGGCAGGACCTACCTGAAGTACTCCATCAAGGCGCTGGTGCAAAACGACACGCTGCTCCAGGTCAAGGGCACCGGCGCCAATGGCTCTTTTAAGCTCAACAGGAAGAAACTGGAAGGCGGTGGCGAGGGGGGCGCGGGCAGCAGCGCCCACAAGTCCCATAAGAAGGCCACGGCATCGACGTCCCGGCGGGCGGAGAAGAAACCAGTGACCAAGAGTAAGAAGCCCGAGAAGAAATCTCACAAGAAGGGAGCCAGCGGCGCGGCGGCGAAAAAGGACAAGGGCAAAACCAAGAAGGCCACCAAGAAAGGAGCCGCGTCCCCCGGGGGCAAGAAGGTGAAGAAGTCCGCAAAGCCTAAGGCACTGAAGAGCAGGAAGGCATGAGAGCGGGGCACTGGGAGTCTCCCGCCGCCCCCCGGACTGTGGGCCCCGCGGCAAGGACTGCTCTGAGGACGGACCCCAGGGGACCCGCTTTGTCTTTGTGTTGCTGACTCGGCTACGCAGCCGCCGCCGTACGCGGTGAGCGGGGCTGCGGCTGTCCCAGCCCCCTTCCCCTTCTCCGACGCCTTATTTTTTTTCACCCCCAGCNTCAAAAGCTACGGCGCCCCCTATTGGCTCCCGGCGCCCGCCGCCATGGCAACGGCCCGTGAAGCGCCAATTGGCTACCGCGGCGTCGGGGCGCCCTCGCAGCGCCCGCCCTCTGGCGGCGCCGCCCGCGGGGCCCGTCGGGCCGCCGGTTCAGGCGCCTCGTCAATGGCCTTTGCGGTTTTTTTTAATTCGGTTTTAGGTCGGGTTTTTTTTTGTTACTGTTTCTTTTCTGGGAGGGTGGGGTTGGTGTTAGTTTGTTGTTTTCATTTATCGTCGTTTCAAATAAATTGTTACAAAATGTCGAGCTATCGTCTCGTCCCTGTGGGCAGGGAGGAGAGGCGGGGCGGGGCTGCAGATCCCCGGGGGAAGCGGGAGGGGCCCGGCTGTGCTGCGTTGATCCCCCCGAAAGAGGACGGGGCCGCTGCCCGCCCAGATGTTGATGCGCCAGAGCAGGCCCAAAGGACCGTGCCCTGCCCCCGGGTGAAGCTGCGTCGCACCTGGCAAGAAGGGCAGGAGGAGAGGGAAGACGGTTCCCCTGGTGCAGGGGCTGGGGCACAGAGTACTCCCCGAAGGAGGGGAGGGATGTGGGCTGCGGTGACGGTGCACCACATCTTAGACCCCCACCCTAGTCGGCATCTCAGTCCTCGCAGCCCCCGGGCTGGGGGGCGGAGTGAGGGGGTGGGCAGCTCTCGGCGTGCGTTCTCCACCCGCATCTATCTCTCCCATCCCTCCCCGCAGAGAGCTTCTCCCCTAAGAGTGACAGCGCAGGGAGCAGAGCCCACGGCAGAGCCCGCGGAGCCATGGCAGTGCCTATTTATAGCTCACACTAGCGAGGTTGCGTAAAACCCTCCCAGGGATCTGGGCCATCTTGTTCTGCCTGGTTGCAGGAGCTGTGGTGAGGGAAACCCGCAGCACAAAAACTCACCACACCCCGGGGACCCTCGGCAGGGCTGTCAGAGAGGAAGGGAGAAGAAGCCTGTCCCGCAGGTTTGCAGGTAGGGAGCAGGCAAGGTGGGTGGGCAGAGGGGGAGTTACAGTAGCGCTGTACCTCACCATCTGGCTGTGGTACCCCAGTGCAGGGCAGTGCTGCCCTCACAACAGTCCAGCTGTTTCCAGGTCACCAGCAACAGCCTCACAACCAGGGTCCTGCTCAGCTACCCCCACCAGTGTGCGTGGGGGGTGGGAGAAAAAAGCAAGAGCATCACCCCAGGGTTGCTGTACCGAGAGCATCAACGTGTTTAACAATGCCCGAGAAGCACAGCACAAACACAAAAGGCTCCCATGAGGAGGGGACAGAGGGACAGCAGCCAGGGGTGCCTGGAGACAGCCAGAGTCCCACGAAAATAGTCCACTTCGTCCAGGGTCCCTCCTTGCACAGCTGCTTTATCCCCAGGCTCCTCAGAGCACAAGCAAGGTGAAAGGCAGCAAGTTTTATTCCCTGAAGAGACGTCCATCAGCTGAATTCAGCCCGAGCAACCAGCTCTGGAAGAGACCAGGGATGTTCTGCTGCTGGGAGGCTGTGATGTCCCTTCAGGTCTATGCTGAGGACAGGCAACTGCCAGGTCAGGCCAGACACCATCTTGCTGCCCTTGCAAGCCCCACACCAAGCCTGAATGCCTGCCAGGAATCACAGGTACTACGAAAGAAATGTGCATTTCAGCACTGACCTGCAGTTGTCTCTTTAGTCAACAGATGACACTGCAGGTTTTGGAGGCTTGGAGAATATGCCACCACTGAAGTCTGGCTGGTTTTGAAGACAGCAGCTGCCTGGAGCACACAAGGCTGCAGGCAGGGGATATCTCCTTGCTCCATGAGGGGTGGTCAGACCCACTGCATCTCAGCACAGCTCTACCCTTAGCACTGACCTGGGAGGAAAAACCACTGGACTGATACAGAGCATGACCCCAAAGGCAAGCCAGTGGCCTTCCTGCAAGCAGGCATGAGGCAGCAGAGGGAAGTCTGGAAGGTGCCACGATGTGCCAGCCCAGCTTCAGCCCTCAGGTCTTGGTGGGAGGGGCTGGCATCATCTTACTTCACACACTGAGACCACCAGGAACCACAATTCCAAGAGATGCCTGAGTGGGCTCCCATAGTGCTGCCAGCCATGAGAGCCAGGCTCTAGAAAGAAACCCAAGCCTCAAGGATGCCCAAGTGACTCATCTCACAATGCAGACAGTGGCAGTCCCAGAGCTGAGGTACAGCTGGTAGAGACTCTACTGCACACAGCAAGATGCACAGCGACCTCCTCCAGCAGCTTCAGTTCCAGGTCTATGCTTATCTCACCTCCAGGTGCCAAGATCCCTACTACTCCCCCTGCCCTCTCCTCATGAGAAGCAAAGATCAACAGACAGCCTTCCAGGCTTGACATGACCACTGGGAAGGCTCCATGCAGCCAAGTCCTTCACATTTTATGAGCTCAACTGCTCTTGATGCAACAAAACTTTGAGGAGGGCCAAGACCAGCAGCACTACTCCAAAAAGCCACAAGACATAACCCTGGTGCTGCAGGCTTGAAGGTGTCAAAGTCCCTTCCAACCCTCTAATAAAGACCAAGATTTCCACTTGCATGGTCACAACAATGTTCAGTCGTGAAGTTTAGGAGATAAGCACTTGAGCCCAACAGGATTTCCTTCTGTCTCCCTTGCAACAGCCCAGCTTTCCGAGCTGGTCTATCACATGGCTGGCAGAGGAAGTTCAGAACCCAGCTGGGGTTCAGTGTCAAAGGCAACATGTGTCAGCAGCTCTTTCTTATAGCTGCAGGCATCACCCCATGCATCTGGCCAGAGCCACAAAACAGCGCAGGTGGCCACAGACCTACTCAGCCCCAGGTATGCAGTGCAGGAGTCCAACCTGTACCTGGTTCCTGCCCCAGGGCACACCCCCAACTGATCAATACTTCTTTCTGGACAGCACATTTGGGCTGTCAGGAGGTGACATGCTGCCCTACAGAGCAGCAGCTCCAGTCCTGACCTACACATTCTGTTGCCCAGCACAGATGTCACCAGCACCCAATGCTGACCACATTGGAACCTAAGCTTCCCACAACCTTTCCTCCCCAAGCAAGAAACAACTCTGGCATGTGCACCAGACACTAGCACAGCAAACCAGGAGATGTCCAACAAAGGGAGGTGTCAAAATAGCCCTGTGTGCCACATCATCTTCCCTCCCAATCAGGATCAACATTTCCCATCTGACCTCTACCAGCCTATCTTTGCCTACTTGTCTGCAAGGTCACCCAGAGGCTCCTGGGGCAGCCCTTATGGTGGGGAAAGCACCATCAGCACTGGGGGAGGGTCCTGGGTCTATCCTCACTCCTTTGCTGCTGCTGTATCCAGCCTAGGTGCAGCTCAGGCTTCCTGGCACTAGTGATGGAGCAATACAGTAACGTGGCATTTCCATAGCAGGGAGAAGAGCCAGAGAAGGGTTTTATCTGCTCCCGGGATTTTAAAAAATAGGCTATTTATCCAAGTGAAGAGCAAGCAGGACCACTGCTAGGCCAGGTCTGGTGTCTTAATACTCCTTCCCCACTTGGAGAAAACTGAGCCCAGGCACCAGGATGCCACCAGAGAACCTGCTCCTGCAGACCACTGACAAATTCAGTGGGTTTGGTGAGGTGATAAGACACAGCACATCCGACAGCATTCAACAGGGAACCAGTTTAATCAGATATTGGGTTTGCACTCTTCTTGTCAGTATCACAAGTTCTGCATTTTTCTAAGAAATACAAAGCACTCATGGGTTGTACAGAACACTGGTCCTGGAGAAAACAAGAGGGAGAGAACACAACACTCGGGGTATAGACACATTGACTACCATGCTGGGCAGTGGAAAGGAAACCCCTTGTCCTCACCTCACTGATGGTAAGTCACTTGACAGGAGGAAGAGAGATCCCAGGGGTCCATGCCACAGCCATGGGGCCATGTCCTGCTGTCCCCACCCAATCTGAGGTCAGGGTACCCCAGTGCACCCCCATAAGCACAGCACTAATGGAGACTCCGCTTCCATGATCCACAAGGCAGTGAAAAACCCCTCCGTAAAGACCAGGCAACAAGCATCTAGGTTCATCTACTCCAGATAATAATAAACTCAGAGCCAGGGTAAACTACTTCATCCACAAGATTTAACAGCTGATTCAATAGGCTGAACACATGCTACAGATAGCACATAAACAGAAGTTACCTTTTTTTTTTATCCCCCCCCAATTAAACACATTATGAAGGTCTATGGTCTGATCGCCCAGACACTGCCGCATGCACAAGACTATCAGCTTTCACGGAGCAGGCTGCTCTGGGGAGCAAGGAAAGCTGTCACTGCATCAGCCATTCTGGGTGTCACGGGACAGCTTGCCTGCCCCCATGCTCACACCTTATCCATACAGCCATCGAATAAACACAGTACTAGCTAAGGGCGGGCTCGATACAAACTCTAGGGTAGTTCTTAAAAAGAAATATTAATCCATAGAAGGTTACAGTTAACAGATAGCATCATCACTTTATTTCTCGGAACCAGAAAGAGTGTTGAACGAACAAACAAACAACAAAAAAAGGGACACAGCATGTAATTTCCAGAAGTGCAACCAAGGTACAGGGTAGCTCTCAGCAAGACGAAGGGCTGCAGCAGCCAGGAGAGGAGGGGAGCCATAGCAGAAGATGGCAGCTCCCGCTCCCAGCGGGCGCCTGACCTTGCGACGCTCTGAGGGAATTCATCACTGCAGCCTCCACCCCACCCCACTAGCGGGACCCATGGCATGTGGGACCACTAAGTCCCCCAGCATCCACCGAGCCAGGCAGTTGTAGGAAGGTGACTTTACAGGAAGATAACCCAAAATAAGAGACCTTAAAATAAATAGGACCAGAGCTTCTTTACACTAGCTTTACCATGAACAAAACTAAGACTAACAGTCACTTCTTGCCAACGGAGAAACTTTTTTCTCCTTTTCACATTTTCCAGCCCCCTGCCCTCCCCACTGCAGTGCAGTCAGGATGGCATTGCTGGGGGGAGGGAGTGCAGCAGCAGTGAGTCCCATCCTCAAGCCGGGATGAGCAGGGCCACCTGAGAGGACCCTACACAGCCCCAGGGCAAGTGGAGGAGAGAGGCAGTTCATCCCCACACCAGCCAAACAATCCTCAGTAGCTACCACCAGCTCTGCACCATGACCCAACCATACCGCTCCTGATGTCACCACCACGAGCAGCTATGATCCAGCTGCTTCCTCCAAAAACACTTCTTCCAGAGAAAAAAAGGGGCAGGGTGTGGACATGAGCAGAGTCTGACCTCACCTATGCTCCCCCAGCACCTCACCACAGCCTAGACTGGGGGGCTACTGGAGGGCTGACAGGGTGCAGCCAGAGCTCGCCACCCAGCCCGGGCTGGAGGACAGGAAGGGATACTTCATCCCAATTGGAAGGAGAGAAGGGGTAGTGGTGAGGAGGGGGCCGGGAGTAGGGAGTGGGGGAGCAGGGCTCACTTCTTGGAGCTCTGTGTCTTCTTGGGGAGCAGCACGGCCTGGATGTTGGGCAGGACACCGCCCTGGGCGATGGTCACGCCGCCCAGCAGCTTGTTGAGCTCCTCGTCGTTGCGGATGGCGAGCTGCAGGTGCCGCGGGATGATGCGAGTCTTCTTGTTGTCGCGGGCCGCGTTACCTGCCAGCTCCAGAATCTCAGCAGTCAAGTACTCGAGCACGGCGGCCAGATAGACTGGAGCTCCAGCACCCACTCGCTCCGCGTAGTTGCCCTTCCGCAGCAGCCGGTGCACCCGGCCCACGGGGAACTGCAGCCCAGCCCGGGACGAGCGCGACTTGGCCTTGGCCCGCGCCTTGCCGCCGGACTTCCCCCGGCCCGACATGGCCGGCAGGCAGCGGCCCTTCGCCGCCGCCGCCTCTCGAGAAGCGCCGCGCACAGACGGTCCCGGCGCCTACAGAGAGACAAACGCCGTTACACCGCACCACCGGGCCGGAGGCTCGCCGCTCCCCGCCCGCCACTGCTCTTACCCGCAGCCGCTCCACTCCGCCCTGCGCGCCTACCGCCGCCGCACTGCCGGGGCCACCGCCGCCGCGCCGCGGATATTCCTGCCCGCCCCGCAACCTGCCTCTTCCCATTGGCTACCGCCGCGGCCAGAGGAGCGCTGATTGGTCACTGCCTCGATCCCTGATTTGCATAGGACTCTCAGCGCCCCGGCTCTGCCTCAGGGCTGCTGCCGAGGGCAGCGCCCGGCGGGGAGCGGCTCAGCTCGGCCCCTTGCTTCCAGCTCACGACCCTCCAAACCCGGCTGCAGCCAGCGCTCTCCCACACCCTAGTAGCTCCTTGCTGGCTGCGCCGAGGCTAAGGGTTGGCCGGAGGCCCCGTGCATGTCCCGATAGCGCTGCTCCTCACCAGCTGCCCCTTATGCCTTTCCTAAACCCCGGCCAGAGGGATGTCTCTAGTGGGAGGGTGCCAGGGTCTGCGGGCAGAGAGGATGCTCAAGGGTGGTGGGGAGTAGCACCCGCCTGCAGAGAATTCCCACTCCCCTCCAGATGCACCAGATGGGAAAGTTGCTCCCAGGCCAGTTTTGAGGGCCAGGTCACCCCGGGTTGAGTGCAGTTATCTCCTCGCCAGGTAGGAGCAAGTGCTGCAAACAGTTTCAAGGTGGTGTAGTTCAGTGATAACACCTCCTCACTAAACTCCCACAGCCTGGAGGTACGATCTGCACTCACCCCTGCTTCCCGACAGGAAGGATAACGTTCCCCAGAGCAGGAAAATGTAAGCATCCCCTACTCCCTCCACAGTAACTGGAGATGAGGCTTTCCCAAAGGGCACTAGCTAATCTGCAGTTTGCACCCACAAGGCCCAGGCAGCTGAGCTGGAGGCATTATCCTGGAGAAGCGATGGCTGGGCAAGGAGAGAAACATCCCTTACAGCTCCTGCAAGGACAAGCACCAAGGTGACAATCTCAGCACCTGCAGACCTATTTATGGTGCCAGGAATTGCTAATGTGGCAACTCTCTTGTCTCAAGTCACCATGAAAGCAATGAGGAGCCAGATAGCAATAGGCTTTCAATCTACAAATCTTAATCCCATCCCAGCTTTCCATAAACCAGGAGACCTTCTGGGCTCAGCCACTTCTGTGGCACATGAGGGATTCAGAAGTGGACTTGGCTCTGAGAGCGGTCTCCCCAGGTGCCTGCCCTGTGGCTCCTCTGTCCCATCCCAGGGATGAGTCCAGACTACAGCTGCCCTTGTAGGTCTCCAGGGAGAGATTCAAATTAAATCCCTGGGGACTATTTTCCACTGGCAAATGGAAATGCTCCATAAACATAGCCCTGATGGTACCCTAAGAGCTCAGCAGTGGAGTAGCTGCTCTCCCCAGCAGTGGACAGAGAGGAGATATGAGATCTGCCTGTGAAACAGGAGCAATGGGGCTGCAGTGGACAGGCACATGGACAAGGGCACCACACAGTCAACCAGTTAATCCCATTTATTGTTTCCAAACCAGATGAAATACTCCTTTCCAGCAACAGCCACACAGTGCAAGGCTTTTGGTCTGTAACATCTGGCTGTTTATGAAATCCCTGACCTCAAAAAACAACTGCCCTATGCTGTTCTGTAATGGCACTTCGGTTATCTGGGCTTTAATGAATGACCTTTATGAACAAGGCAGAGTGCATCCCTCCACAGATCAAGAAAATCCTCTCTAAGACTTCAAATCCCATTAACAAGAAGATTGCACAAACAACGTGACCAAGACACCCTGTCCAACCCTGACACCCACAGGGAAATCCAAGCAAAATTCAGTTTCTCCCAGGCACTACTTAAACATCTCTGTTTAGGTGCCATAAACGAATCTGGTGATGCTGGAACAGAGTGGAACAGCTCTGGTAGATTTTCCCAGGCTGGGGTTTCCTCTGAGTAGTTATTGCATGTTTCTCTATACTGCAGCTGCTGTTTGAGGGTGAGAGTGTTAGGAGGGAATTTATATAGAATCAATATGGAATTACATAGAAAAGAGGTATCAGTTTAATACCGAATAAAGGGGAAAAGAAAACAGAAGGAGACATGAACTATGAACACTATCAGAAGCTACTCCTCCCCAGCAGGCTGAGATGCTTCTTAGGGCTTTATCTTTGTTTGGCATGAGCGACTAGCAGGGAGGGAGGCCATCAAGTTATATTCGCTCCTGCCACCACAAGACAAAGCCTAAACCTTTAAAGACAAACAACAACCTTTAACAAAAGAGAAAAACAGAGGCAACAACCTGGAGCATCAGATTAGCACCCTGAGAGGCTTGGAGAATCTCAACACCAGTCTGCAAAGCCTTCCAAAAACACATCACTCATTCTACTTAGGAAATTCAGGAAAAAGGATGGCCAGCCATCCCAGCAGCTGCCTAAGTCTTGTGCTTCTTTGCAACTGGCTCTCCCTCCTTCCCCAGCCACTGCTGCAGGATACCTGCACTGGTTTTCTTGGGTGAAGGGCTGTGGATGAACTGACTTGTCCACCTGGGCAAATCATTTTCTTTCTTCTGGGGAGAGCCCTCCTGGGAGCTTTTTAACCATCCCAGCATTGCTTTGCTGCTTGGGGTCACTCTGACCTCCTAGGGAGACAAAAGACAGTGTGAGAGAAGTCAGATGCATGGTGAGAGCAGGACTGAAGCCTGCTTTGAGAGCTGGTGCAGAGCAGGATGCAGGGGCTGGAGCAAAAGCCCTGCCTGTGATCAGGCACATCTGGGAGGTTTCCCAGGCTGCTGGAAACAGGCTTGTTCCAAGCCTGATTTCACATGGAATCTGTCTCATTTGGCAAAGAAATCCTGGCACAGGGTAACAGTTTATTTCTGAAAGCAGAGGGAAAAGAGGCTGTTTGAGGCTCTGCACTCCAGCATCATCCACAAGCATACCCTGTAGATGGTATCTGCTGCTGCCCCTTTTTCAGCCTGGCAGCACTGTCCCTGCTTAAGAACATCAACACAGCCAAACTCTTCCCTGCCAAGCTGTCACCATCACTCACCTTGTATCCCAGTTTGATGGGTGCAAGACACTCAGGTGTGTTGTTGCGGATGCTGTTGACAAAGGTGGACACTGGGTGGAAAACTATATTCTCAGTGGGCTGGATGAGTTTAACCGCTTCTTGGGTTGGCACCTCAGCAAAGTCCAGCCATTTCCTGATGGCCTCGTCCCCGTCCAGGATGGCTGGCATCCTAGGGAACAAGGTAGTCAGAGCCAAAGCCTGGTGTGGGTATGGCAAAGCTGGGTAGCAAAAGGCAGTCCTGTAAGGTAGCAAGGAACCAGCAGATCAGGGGGAAACAAGGTGAAAACCCAGGCAGCGGGACGCTCTTCCATAAGGCAGAGCACATGTTTGCTTTGCCCAGGTAGCTGCTTTGCTGGAAGAGGTAGAGGGGTTGATTGCCAGGCACTGGTCAGGGGAGAGTGATTCAACTTCAGAGAAACCCGGCTTTGACTGCCACCTGCCATGGCACAAGAATGGTGATTCAGGGAAAGGGCATGAGCCAGTGACCCCAAATAAATAGGTATCATCGTAGCATTTTCCTCCAAGGGCATCAGGAGCAGGCAGGGAGTCCTGCCAGCATGCTGTCGAGAGCGCTGTGCAAAGGCTGTTTTCCTCCTTCATCCCTTCCCCTTGCTCTCACTTGCCTGTGGTGGATGAAGCTCACGTCCTTGGAGGCATCCACGGTGATGATGGTGTAAGTGTACAGGACTTCTCCTCCTGCCGGTGGCTCCCAGCAGTCAAAAATGCCAGCCATGGTGAGCAATCTCCATCCTCTCCATTCCTCATCTTCCTCCTTCTCTTCAGCCTGCAGGAGAGACCACCGTGGTCAGTGCCAGCCCACAGGCAGCCAAAACATCACAAATTTGCCTGTGCCACAGGAGGTCAGTGACTCAGATCTGGAGCCATGAACTGAACTAATCTGATGACTTTTCAGGAGCCCTTCTATTAACCTGAGATGACTCCAGAAGAAGTACGAGGAACTTCACCTTTCCACAGGCAAGTCCTTTTCTGAAGGACTCCCAGCCACCAGCTCAGCCAGAAGAAAGAGGTAGTGAAACTCCCAGCCCAGTAACCTGTGAGATGCATGGCTCAGTCATGCAAACATCCAGCACGTGGGGAGCAGACAGCCTGATGGCAGGGACTGCAGCACTGATCACAGCCAGGGCACCGCAGCAGCAGGGACCATTGGCCACGAAGAATGCCAGAGTGCTGAGTCCACCACAGAACAGAGCCCCGCTGGGAAACAGAGACCCCCAAAGATGGGCACAGCTAGAGAGAAGGGAGCTTTTCCCAGGGCAGCTGGAGGGAGCAAGGCCTCAGGGCTGGGTGTGAGTGTTCAGACACAGAGAGGAACTCCATACCACAGTGTCCTTGGTCTGGGGGAAGTAAATGAAATATGGCTGCTTCCCCCCACTCTGCTGCTGCCACTCGTAGAAGCCATCTGCCAGGACTACACAGCGCTTGCCCTTGAGGAGAGCACTCTGGGGAGAGAAAACACAAGCAAGTGGTGAACAGCATGATGGGGGCTCCTGAGACCACTTGCTCCCTCTTGGGGGCTCCCCTAAATTGCCACCACCAGTGCTGTGATGAAAGGTGAGCTTCACCAACCTTTTTCATTCTCCTGTTTTAATGGAATCTGCCAACTCTGCAGTACAGGGACATACTCCCTGGTGCAGCAGGCAAAGGGTGACCAGTACTTGCTAGGGAGATTGTTCAACTCTGGTTCTACTAACTACAAGATCTCGCCAAGCTGGACACAAAGACAGCAGCAACTCACTTTGTAGGAGGACTTCTCCAGCATGGTGTCACTGCGGCAGTTAGAGGTATTGAACTTCATCTTGGAAGGATCATCCTTTTTGAACCAGGAGGGAATCAGCCCCCAGCGCATGTCCATGAGGACCCGCTCAGAGGAGTCAGCATCCTTTCAAACGAGACAGAGAAACACCTCAGGTCAGAGCCCCTTTCCAGAGACCACAAGCATCCTCACCACTTGAGAAAGGGGCTTCATGGAGCACTGAGGAAGTGGCTCCCCACTGCAAGGTGGGGAACACGACAGTGTCTTTGCCAAGAACTGAGTTGGGGCTCCTAGTCTCCTCCATACTATATCTGCCTCTTCTTTTCTGCACGGATGCCACTCACAAGCTGTGCAGAGATACCCACTTTGCATATTCTTAATGGCTTTCCTGTAAGATTTGATCTTCAGCAGAACACACAAGAATATTTTGCAGGAGTAAGGAACTGTGTGCCTCAGTGAGACTCGCCCAACAGCTGTCTGGAGGAATGAGTGCAGTTCTTCAATTGGAAGTGCCTGGACACACAGGCTCTTGCGTGAACAGCCACACTGGGCTGATGTCAAGATCCTCAGAACTCCTTCTTTACACTGAGTGTCCCACAGGGTATGAGCCTCACTTTCATTTTAATACCATGACTCCTGCTGACCCAATTCACTCTTGCTCCCCACGTTTTGCATATTACCTGCCTTTGGACAGTGGAAAGGGTTTGTGGCTTTCACTTCTCCCCCAGCTCATTCTCACCTTCTGCCCACAGCCACAAGCCCTAAGCGGTGCACAGCTGGAGGAAGTCAGGTCCCAGGGGACATGTGCTCCCAAAGAACTGCAGTAGACATATATACACACACATTTGTAGTAGGTGTGTATATATATACATACACCACCACCCCCATATATATGGATGTGTATATGCCCAGTTTTGTGAAGTCTGTCAGAAACTCCTACAGATGAGCACACTGTACCTGTGTCCCTACAGCTGAACAGATGCACAACCAAGTAGGTGTCTGCCTGCCCCAACCTGTATCATGCTCCCAGCCCCATACTCCTCTGCTCCATTGTCTTTTTTAGCTGCTCGTAGGAGAATGCAAGATCTTAAGGCAAGAGAGCGCAAAGTATGCCCAACAGCATCCCCACAGGACTCCAAAGTGGTGCTACTGAGGTACCCCAGCCCAGTGGCTGTACTGATACCAGCTGTGAAATGCATCAGCCCTTTTCACTGCCCCACTGGTCAAGTGAGGAAGAGTGGAGGGAGCACAGATTGGGGTGTTTCAATTCAGTACACCCAGCCTCACCCCACTGAACACGAAAGAGCAGCAGTTTACTGGGAAGCCTTCTTGTGTGGAGGCCAAAGGAGATGCACAAGCAGCTGTATGTGCTGCTAAGGTTGTTTGGGGAAGGTCCGTTGAGGCTAAATTAGGTGGGTAACGGTCACTGCAGGTGTATGGTTATATTACAGCTCTGAAGTTGAGATTTTAAAAATTATTTTCATTTCTACCTTCCCCTACCAGTGTGACCCAGACATTCTCAGCAGCATTATGGAAAAAAAAAAAAAAAAGTGTCTCTGGAAAGCAGAATAAAATCAGCATTTGTGAAAAAAAATCTACCCCAATTAATCACTTCTGTATCAACTTCTGTAGAAACTACAACACTGCACGGGAAGCACAGCACTGATTTGCCGCCCTCCTTAGGAACACGTAAATACTAAACAAGAAGACACACCTTTGGAATCACAGAACCTGACACATACACCGAGCCAGGAGGCGCCAAGAAAGCCGTTACCTTCCAGACTGGGTATCACACCTCCCCGGAAGGCACAACCCCACTCCCACTGCTCAGGCAACGTCCGACCGAAGCCACGGGACCCACAGCAGTCAGGCGCCCAGCGCCAAGGGCCGCTGGCAGAGACAGGTAGTGGCCCCAGGGTCGCAGCGGGAAGGGCGGGAGGCACCTACCTGCTGGAGGTGCCGGCGGGAGAGCAACACCGGCCCGCTGGACTGCGGACCCTTGTTGTAGGAGGGCCGGTAGCTTTCCGCCCGGATCCACTCGGGCTGCCGGCGGCAGCCCCGCCGATCGCGGTAGGCGCAGGCCCGGCGGAGGTTGTCGGCCCCGAGGGAGCAGGCCGTGCGCCCGCACATCCCGCCAGCTCAGCGTACCGTCGCGGTCCGACGCGGCCTCAGCAGCGCCGCGCTCTGCCCCGCCCCGCCGGGAGGTGTCTGCGGGCGGGGCGCAGCGAGAGCGGGGCGGGGCGGCGGCAGGGCCGGCCCCGCGCCGCAGAACGGCGGTCGCTTCCCGAGAGACAGGCCAGGCGGAGTCACCAGATGGTTTTATTGGAACGACAGAGAAAGGACAGGGCACGGCTGGCGCGGCCTCCCCGCGCACGCTGCCTCCGCCACGGAGACCGGCCAGCAGCTACGGAACGCTCCAGCGCAGGGCAAAGCTCCTGGACAAACCAGACCTTAAAATACAGTTATCGTACAGACAGAGCCCCCGGTACAGCCGCTCTGCAAAGAGCACAAAAGCCACAGTACTGAACCGGATTCCTATTCCGCTGCCAGAGAAGAAGCGTTGGCCACGGGGGCTCAGCCCTGGGACAGTCCTGGAGCATGTGGTTTATCCAACGGAGGCCATGATCACATCCACCGGGAGCTCCTCCACGCTGCGGGCAGTGACCTGCATTGTCACTGTGTCAGTAAGGACCAGTCGAGACCGTACCAGGAGGTCATGGCCACCCCGAAACACACCTGAGAGGGAGAGCAGGAGGAAGGAGTGAGCACTGGTCTGAAAGTCTAAAAATGCACACAACTGCTTGGTAAGGGCAGGGTTCTCACATGCAACCTGGTAAACACCCAGCACGGTGCCAGAAGAGACCCTTGTGCAGCACATTTCTCATTCGTTATAATGTACCTGGGACTCTTGTTACTGTAAAACTCCTTACAGTGTAAAACAAACTCCAGTTGTGAAGACATCCAGACACTCCTTCACTGGCTGCCACTCATCCAAGCACTCCAGTACACACCCAGTTTGTTGGATAAAGGGTGCTTTACTTTGGCCCCAAGGCTAGCTCCAAACCAGGTTGTCACAGGTCATGAAGACAGCAAATTCCACCCAACTGAGCCTGGGGCTGATCCTAGCATCCCCCTGCCACAGCACCCTCCCTGATCCAAACATCAGCTACTCTTCGCTTGCAGAGACAAACCACAGCAGGTGCAAGACTCTAAGTTCTACTTGTAGAGCAGTGGGCTCCATGAGAAACTCCAACCCTGATCTTCAACAGGCAACTCCATGCAATCTCCCACACAGCTCCTTAAGCCGAGACCTCACCCCACAGCTCACCTGCCAGGTACAGTGTGTGGGAGTTCTTGTTATCTGGCACTTTATCCGATCGCTCACAGGGCTGCATCCCCAGGAACTTCACAATATTACTAACAGCCTCTATTAAGATAAAAAAACCAAGCTCCATGTCACAAGTATCTTCACAAGGACACATAAAAGGCGCCTCAAGGTGACTCAAGCTTTCCCCTCATGTTAGGGCTCATGTTCCTCATTCTGAGGGATACATTGCATTGGTCAGTATTAAGTTTTTGGAGGCTATCAGGGAGGAAAAGGCCACACACAAAAGCCCTACCACCACATATCAGTTCTATTAACTGGTGTAGCAACAGAAAGGTGGCAAACAAGTCAGACAGTGGAGTAGGAGAGCACAGCTGGCTGCATGCTTACTGCAGAGCCCCAACAGCTTGCTTGCTTCTCTGGGAACAGATGAAGAAGGAAGGAGACATCTTGCCAGAGACACAGGTCTTCAGAAGGAATTTGAAAAGGCCTCAGGGAGGGTATTTCAAATCCCAAGGGGCTGTGTAAGGAAGCACAGAGATGCCTATAGGACAAGAACACCCTTCTAAGCCATCAAAACGAGTGATTGTTTTACAGGTTTCTCAGGAAAAACAAAAGGGCTCTTTAATACATGATGAAAGAGGAGAGGCTTTACACCACAAGCCTGCCCACCAACCTCATGTCTTTTGCTCTTTGCATCTTTTCTTACTGGTTTCAGGAAGGGAAGTGGGAGCTCACAGCTGAGCTGTGGCCTGTAGGCTTGGGAGGGCAGAATGTGAAAGAGCAAAGCAAGATGCTCTCTTGCCTCCCACAATCCAGCTTGGTCTCCACAGGGCCCAGAATTCTCATTTGGTTTACTGAAACCTGAACTTGTGATAACTAACTTGTGATAACTATCTTGTTATCACAGTAACAGTAGCTCTGCATTTAACAGCTGCAGTGGAAGAGCTTGTGAAGGGGTTTGCCCCATTAGCCTTTCTGTGAGAGATCTGAAGTGAGCCAGACTGTGCCTCTGGCCTCTGCCTGCTGGAAGGAATGTTAATAGCACTGCTAGGCTCAGACACCCCCTTACCTTCAAGAGTTTTAATGGCAGATAAGGTAAAGGTCTCTTCCTTCTCATACTTGTCACCTACTTCATCCCAGGCTGCTCCAAAGTTTGGCTTCAGAACTCGCTGGATGTGATCAGCCACTGTTACCTCCAGGTCTTCGAGCTGGTGGTAGAAGAGGTTAAAAGTGAAACATGGTTGTTCTTAACTCTCCTTTCTCCAGAGTGAACTTCAAACTGTATTCCCTGAGATCAGATGAATGTAGAAGAAAGCCTCCACTTCCACTCACAGATAGATCAGAGAAAGTTCTGTCCCTTCTGATTTACTTGAGCAAATACCGCTTGGCTGAGCAGCTGCTAGGTCTGGCATTTTCAAAGCCATCTCTGGCATTTTCAAAGCAGGTTCCTATTCTGTGGACAGCCCTTGGCCTGACAGAGATCAAAGCACTGTGCAAACATCCAAAACAGAAGAAAAAACAAAAGCTAGAAAATAACTGCTTGTGCTCACACAGATGCAGCATTTATTTCCTTAGAATGCACATAAGGCTGTATTTTGCCTTTCTGGTTTATTGTTTTGCAGGCTGGTAAAGTACAGTGGGACACTGTCAGACGCTTACTATCATCTAATGCTGTGTGCCGGGTTAGCTGAGCTGCTGCCATGACTACATCTGTGCCAGGCAGAACTGGGCTTGTCCCTCCAGAGCATGTATTGAAGGGCAGCCCATGCCAGAACTGGCTGGACAGCAGCCCACATTCATTTCAGCAGTCGCTGCAGGGAAAAAAAAAAAAAAAAAAGTCTCCTCTTGATTCTGGCTGAAACACATGGAATGTGTTTCACTCAAATGCTCTGGTGACTGTGGAAAGCAGAGAGGGGTTAACCTTGCACACTCCATTGAGAAAAGCCCTCCCTGTTCCTCCTGGGAGGACTCTATGTCCCCAGTGACTCATTGTGCAGCACTGTCCCTAATCAGTTTTGAAGCAGTGACAGGCAACACATAGGACAGCCTCTAGAGCTAACAGGGCAAGCAGAGGCTGTGTCACAACATCCTTTCCTCTCCGGAGGGTAAGCACCACCCTCTGTGAGCCAGTCTCAGTTTCTAACCAAGCACAAGTTCAGCTTCTTCCTTTGCAGTAAAAAAGCCTGTCTAGAAATAGCAAAGCCTGGAAGGGGGAGAATTGTTTCTACAGCACCAGTGCAATCTCAGTGCTGGAGTGGGAAATATCCATCTTCCCCAGGGCAAGAACAGGGCATCAGACAAGACACTAGACAGCTACTCATGGAGAACACAAGATGTGGCACAAGGGCCCTGTCTCCACTAACCTGACTGCAATTGCTGGAACCCATAGGACACAGTTAGGGCAAACCTGGAGGACATACAATAGCCTCCCAAAACACAGGTGTCCTGCAGTCAGGTTTCTGCCTGGAGAGCAACAGAAGGATACTCCAAACAAGACAAAACAAGTTCTGCAGACCCACATCTGCATCCTCGGACAAAATTCAAAGAGATAGCAAGAATCTACTCTTCACACAAAACTGCCCTCAGCAGCATCACCAGTCCCATCACTGCATGCAGGGATCCAAGTACAGTTTACAAAACCCCTCAAAATAACAGCACTTTTCATGACCAGGTATGCTCCCAGCTCCTTACCACATACTCATCCTCGTAACCTTCGTCATCTGTCTCACCCGTGTTTGGATCACAGTCCTTGACGGTGAACTTCATCATACAGCTGAAGGTACAGGCCACTGGGGGTGGTGAAGGCAAAGGCAAAGCTCACATTACCACCAGATCCGTGCTCCCCCTGCAGCTCTCATCCTGGGAGATTTAGGGTGTCTGGGTTCTCCCCATTGCTGTCAGCAGCACAGGCTTAGCCACTGACCTAGAGAAGGTTCTCTGACAGTTTCTACCTCTCAAGGACAAGTTATTTCTTTGTAATATTAAAGTTAGCAAACAATAATAAAGACAGGCTCACGGTGACTGTTCAGGACCATAATCCTCAGATGAAGTGCTATTACTGATAAACCTCAAATTGCATGGGGAATACTGACTAAGATGTCCCACCAGTGCCTTGTGAAGAGGCAAGTTCCTTATCAAGGGGATTGTTTCATGCACCTCTGAAATGAAACTACCTTGCACTGCAACACAACAGCTGATTAATACCACTCGGCTAGGAGAGGAAGCAGTGACTCATCTACCAGAAGATGGCCACCGACAAGTGAACAACAGCAACACAGAGGTGAGGTGAGCAGTCCCAGAACACAAACCAGGGTGACCAAAGCACAAGCAAAGCCTGGTTCATATTCTGGACAGTGACAAATGAGGGAATGTTCAATTCAGAGATTCTTGAAATTCTGGCAGCTTGTCTGAAACAGCCCATTGCTACTTGGGGCATCTGAGCATTGAACAGCATTTCACAAGTGCCAGCCTCCACACATCTAACACAAAGGACAGGCTAAGGAACATGCCAAGGTGCATGGGAGATAACTCAGCAGAGAGCTGAATGTTCATCTGCCAGCTCTCATAGCCTGACTCCACAATGCTACAGCACAAAGGAACGAGGAAAGAGGGAGGCCTGACAGCTCCCAAAGAGAAGTCATGTTCATCATCACTCCAGGCTGCACCCACACACAGGCTATAAATACCTGTCTAGGATGCAAGGTAGAATATATGGGGGCGAGCAATATGGTACACTCAATTTGAGGGACATCAGGAAAACACAGAAGGCAAACTGTTTACCTGCTGTTGGATCCTCTTCGGGTAGTGCCACCAGTGTGTAGCACGTACCCGGCTGGTTGTATACCAGGGTTTTGGCAGGTACATAGCCAATGACCTCATATCCCTCTGTTAGCTCCATCTGCACTGTGACATTCTCCAGGATCTGATCGTTCAGGGTGTTCGTGCAGTCAAACTGAACAGGGAAGAGGAAAGCAGCACCAGCTAGAAGCTGCTCACTGTAGATCTAGCAGCAGATTCACTTCAGGCAGAGTAGGGGCCTGGTAACAACTTTTGAATCTCTGTTTTTTTGTGCACCTTGCTGCCAGCTGGCCAGTCACAAGGGTCATGAGTTCCCATTTAGCCACAGAGCAACTGTGACTTAAACCAACACATTTAAATGTTTTAGAGGAGAAACTAAAACCCTGCAGGGGCCTCCAGTGCTCCAGCAAGCCTTTTTTTTTTTTTTTTTTTTTTTTAAATAAGGAAACAACACTTAAAATGAACCAGCACAAATCAGCCCACAGCTACCCAGTGCCTGTCGTCTGCAACCCAGATTGGAGCAGAAATTCATCTGGGTGGGGATGTGTCAGCTTCTGCCTGTTTCAGATCACCAGTTAATATAGAAGTTTTTCCACTAAATGTACTTTATCTTATCTCCCTGGGTGGTTATTCTCAGGTTAACTCTTTGCTGTATGGCAATGTGAGAACTATGTTGCCTGTGTCTTCTCACTTGATACTACAGGGACACAGTGCCCCACACCAGATGGAACAGAATATCATTCACACAGCTTAAAACTAGGGGTAGTTTGGGCAAGTTTCAGGAAGTCTAAACTTGCTGGTCAGACTTTGTTCCAGCTGCAGTGACAAGTCACTTAACCTCACAATAGATGAACAGAAGCAAAGATCAAGCCCTACAAGGACTGTGTAAGCAGCTCTAAGCTTTTGAGGAAGGAGGAGGACAAAACATCATTTGTGCAGGACTTGCTGTGCCTTGAACTCCCCAGAGTCCAGACAAAAAGACTGTCACAACATCCCTCACATCTCATATGTGGCAGCCAGGTGGTACAGTCCAGGACAAGGCAGAGAGACAAAAGCACCTGTACTAAAACAAAGCATGTTTAGCACATGGGCTAAAACAGAATGTATGGGAAGAGCTCTCCCCCACCACTTCCCTTTCCTGAGTATCCTTCTCAGCCCTTCAGATACGGTAAGCTTCACTCTTTAATGCTCAAACTGTATAGCTCCCATTGCCAACTGCTCAGTGAGAACAGCCCCATCTAGTGCCTCTTCGATTTCTTTTGGCTGTGTGCGCAAGCATTGTTCAGACAAACACACAAGCTCCCTAATTATTTTTTTCAGGGCTCTGCTGCCCTGGGTGAGAAACTGAGGACTCCTCATTGTAGTAATGTGCTTTTTCTTCACAGCAGAGCTTTTAACCAGTCAGGAGCTTACTTTCCAATCCTTTTTCAGCACCGCATGCTGTAGCTACCCACCTGGAACACCATGTGGTTGACAAAAGTGTGCTTGGTGCAACGAACCACATACTCTGTCTCCAGCTCTGTCAGGGCGACAGGCTCTGGGGAAGACTTGAAGAGTGGGCCCAGTCCACGAAACTCTGGGATTGCCCCCAGTTGCTCTGAAACAGAGAACATGGAAACCATTGCCTTCCCCAACCCACAAGAAGGTGTTGGCAGTTTCAAAGTTCTTGCTGAAGCTGCCAGAAGCTGCTGCAGCAAAGAGGTATTCATCAAACATCCATAAACATTCACTACAGACTTTTAAAGGCAGAGTCATCCTTTAGCCACATCCACTGAAAGACAGAAAGAACAGGACTGCAGGCATCCCCAAAAGTGAAGAGCTGACTTAGAGTTGGGAGCTCATGTCTCTCTCTGAAAGGAGATGGGGAAAGGCAGAGGAGCTAAAGCAGGCTCAGGAAGGCCTGTATGGTTCTCACACACAAGCACAGAAGCAGCAGCCTTGCATCAGTTTACCCCGGAATATTTCTTGCCGTGTTGCTGCCACCTTTTCTGGCTGTTTGACTACAGCAACAGGGCCATTTTCTGCAAAAGAAAAAAAAAAAAAAAACACACACCAAAGGATTTGAAGGTGAAGAACAGGAAGTAACCAAATCAGAAAATAGCTCAATGTCTGGAGGGGAATTTGGCTGAGGAAAAGAAGGGAGCTCATTTCTCATCTTGCTATGGACTAGATACCCATATTTAGCTTCCTAAATGCCTTTGGAACTGCAGCAACTCCAATTAGGTTTATCAACCATTACTATTATTAGAAGCTGGACTAAACCAAAACATCAGTGTGAGAGCAACCACATTTGCTGGCTTTAGTCTTTACAGAAGATATAATCCCACAAAATTCGAATAGGATGGTGCTCAGCAATTCCCAGCAAGCCCAATGCAGCCTGCTGTCCGAGGGCTGGAGCTGAAAGGGAATTACTCGCTGTTTGGGCCAATGTTCAGGGGACTGCTCCTCACCTGCTCTTTGCTCAACGATAGGAGCTGTTGCCAAAGGAACAGATTTCAAGTCAAAAGGCTTCTCAGAGGGTTCCAGGGTGTACTGGTGTAGAGCCCTCTCCAAGCCAGGTATGGACACTGTCAAACCTGGGGACAGAAGGGACAAGTCACTGAAAGCACAGATCACGTCAGTTCTTTGTTACTCGTTAAACCAGGAAAAAGATGGACTTCTTTCAAGGACTTCCTGTATTACCATTCAGGATGTAGCCAGCATTGAGGGCTTTCTGCTTCTGCTCCAGGACATTCAGGTAGAAAGTGGCTCTGTCTCTTACTTCATTGTCATCATCCATCACACACCTGAAAGCATAAAACTTTGTTCAGTTCAAGACAGCAGAGTCCACATGACAAATCCAGGTGACTAAGCCACCTTACATGTCTAGAAAGAACATGCCATAGGAGACAACCAGCAATCTACTAATAATGGTATCAGAAAAAGCAATCATCTGCCACATTTGTCTTCTGTCCAATTTGTGGTGCTGAATGCAGTGGTGATCCCATCAGGGGACCCCAAGTATCCACTGCATCTTCTCAGATCTACAGCCAGAAGAGATCAGAAATGCATGGGGATGCTAACAAGGTCTCAAGCAAAGAGGCTGGGAAACTCTGAGATAACACTCACCTCTTCAGTAACACCAAGATACTGGGTAACATCTCCTCATTCTGGGCTCCAAACTTGGCCAGGGCACTTACAGCACCTGTAGCACAAGTCATGAAAGCAGAATTAGAAAACAAAAGAAGTGAGATGAAGTTTTCTCCATTCCCTGGCTGTGACAAAATGCTGTCAGAGATGCTAGCACTAGTACAAACCATTATTGTGACTGGAAAGAGGCAAATGTATTTGTGGTGGGTTAGGAACTTTCTGAGCCCTCCCGACTATTGAAATGTACCAGACCAGCTCAGACGGCTTGGAAGTAAGATGAAGCTATGTTTACAGCAAAGCTAAATTTACAAGCAATGTATACACAATATGTTTACAAGCAGTTACAATTATATACAAATTAGAAACAATACAGAAATCCAAACTCCTCCCAAAGAAAACTGCCCAGAAAGGGGTTCAAAGCTACTCTCTCTTTCTCCTTCTACTTTCCCAGACAGAAACAAAATAACCAGCAAAGCTTACATTTCTATGTGTTAGCCAACATTAGTAGAAAAGATATTAGAGTGAAGAGGAAGCAAATAGATCCCAGATCACAGTGGGACAAATTGTTGACATTTTAGTTTTCTATCCCTCTCAGCAAACCAACGAATGACATATTTTCTTTTCACAATCAATGATCTAATTTCTCTCATTAAAATATTTCAATTAGCCTCAAACCAGCACAGTATTACAGCCAAATGCCTGCAAACTTTCTCTGTCCAGTTTCAGAGTCACTGCTTCTCCATCCCTATTTCTCAGCTGCAGGCCACCTCTGCCATGAGTACTACTGCAGGATCTTTGCTGTGTGAAAAGACTTGCTCAGGACTAGAGTGACTCACAGCCCTCAAAATCAGAGCTGTTCATACACTGTCTTTCCTTGACACCTCTCATAAGACAGACAGCTTCCCAGGTCTGTCCTTACCTGCCCGGACTTCTTCATGCTCCAGGACAACCCTGTTGTAGATGAAGCGAATGTATTTGGAGGGGTTGTTGGTTTTGGGTCCTTCCTGCCCCAAGAGGTGGAGAATACGAGTGGCCAGCACCGTGAACTCACAGTCCTCGATGAATTCACAGAGGTGAGACAGGCCTGTCTCTTTGCTCTCGGAGTTCTCTTCAATGATGCTGATGATGCAATCCACAATGGCTCGCTTGTATTCAAAGCCACCCTAAGGAGGAAAAGGGAAGTGCTCAGCTGGAAATCTCAAAGCATTTTAGAGACTCTGAAATATCCAGGCAGGAAATCATTTCCTTTGGCAAGTGTGCTGGTTTGAGGCTCATTGGAATATTTTAATGAAAGAAATTAGATTATAGGCTGTGAAAAGAAAACAATGGTGACATCTACTTCACTCATAGGCTTGCTGAGATGTATAAATACAAGGACACAAACATAGATAAGACAGAGTCTCTCTCTCTGGGAGCTGGTGTGTCTTCTGGGCTTCTGCTGTGTAACCCAACTAACCATTCTGCTTCTAACACCCCTGGCCGATCCTCCAAACTCACTTTGCACATAAGGCAGACCCTGGGATAAGGTAGAGGGGTGGAAAGAAGGTGGAAGGGTGATTGGGAGCCCCTCCTGGGGACTATGATTTCTGGGGAGGGGTATTGTGTTTCTGTATTACCTTTAACTTGTATATTTCTGTATATAGCTGTATATATATAGTAATATATTGTAAATATTTGCTTGCATATTGTGCTAAGCTGTAAATATAGCTTCATTCCTTAAATTCCAGCAGGCTGAGTCTAGTCTGGGCAATTTTCATAGAGTGGGGGGGTGGGTAACTCCCAAACCATCACAGCAAGCTCACTCACATACTTTTAATCTGTATTTGAAAGGAGAGGGGCAGTAATGCTGCCCCCACTTTTGACCCTCTTTACACCCAGACTGCCAGCTAATACTCAAGCTCTCCTGCCATCTCCCCTCAGAATGGCTGCAATGAAGGGAAAAAAAAAAAAAAAAAAAAAAAAAAAAAAAAAAAAAAAAAAAAAAAAAAAAAAAAAAAAAAAAAAAAAAAAAAAAAAAAAAAAAAACAAAAAAAAAAAA